>JAQQPU010003029.1:51614-62424 GCA_029168905.1 Artemia sp. Kazakhstan ARC1039 | reverse complement strand
GTCAAAAGCCTTGAATGCATGTGAAAAATCTTGCATTGCATGATGCAAGAGTCAAAGCAACAGTTGATGGTTTTTTTTATTTCCAAAGACTAGCTCACAAATTCGAGTGCACGTCTACCCCCGTGAAATCCCTCGTAAACAGCAACAGCGCTCACAAATTCATTAATATTTAATTACTTGCTGTTAGCTGGCAAAAGCCTTCCAATTATGAAAGATTCCTCCTGATGGCGCAAAAATCGTTGATCAAGTTCTTCAATAAGTGAAGCAAAGTAAGGTTCAAACAATGACTCGCGATAAAAAAAGCTTGATGGACTCATTATCGTTGATGGGCTCATTATCGTTGATGGACTTTTGGCAGATAGACCTTGGAACAGCCAGAGCCATATTTACCTCTTGTGCAAGCTCATAGGCATTCTGAAAAATTGTTTCAAATCATTTTGTTTTGACTGCAGTAAAGTATCTGAACATAGCTTAATATGCCAACAACGCTCAACTAAGTCTAAATCTTTGGCTTGCAGCACCTTAGAGACGGAGAGCATTATGGCACTTACAAACTCTAGCATAGTCATCATGAGCATAAAACTAAATTCGGTTGCTGCTGAAACCAACGCATTCGCTTTTGAAATAACTTCCGTATCAAACCGTATGCTACAAACTATTTCCTCAAGTATGGAAATATTTGCACAATACAAAGAAATAAAAACTAAAATGCAATCGTGATGCTCCACCCATCTCATTTTGCACAACTTCACAAGCTTTCTCACAGGACTATCAGGACAAACGACAGTGATCACTTCTACAAACATATTTGTTCTCTTTGATGAGGATGATAAAAATGATATAATCTGCTATATAGTAGCAAGTGACCTAACAAGTCCTACCCTACTAGTTTTACATAAAGCCAAATTTAAGCTGTGCAATGCACAGTGGGTGTAGATCACATGCAGATTTTTTTCCTAATTTCTGCCTGTGTGCCAGAACAGCAGCCTGACATGTTGCTGGCTGCATCAAAACCAACCCCCACAAATTTCTCCATTTTGAAGCTGAACACAATGCATTGGTGCGTGATTTGTTCTGCTACTGCAGAGCCGGTGAAATTTCTGCAAACAGAAAACCCAAGAAACTGCTCTTCAAGTAAAGCATGAGTTTCATTGTAGTATCTGACTACAATAACTAACTGTTCCTTATTGGAAATGTCTGTAGTCTCGTCGGCAAGGATTGAAAATGCTAGTGAACTGTTTACATCACTCACAATGCTTGGCACAATAATGGACGCTGCACAATCGATCAGGTCGTTTTGAATGATGGGAGATATATACTGCGAATGTTTTGCGCCATTTTCGAAGTGTTCTTTTAGACATTGCTCTCCACTCTCTACCATTAAACGCAAAACACCACGAAAAATGCCTTCATTTACGTTAGTTTTGTCTCATAGTTGCCCACATGTTGCCACTCATGCTGCCCACAAAAAAGGACTGCATGCAGAATTGGTGTTAGAATTTCGCGATTTTTCTTTTTTATTTCAGGCTCTGCACTCGATATAGCAGGCACAATGCTCCTAGTTCGTTTTTCATAAGCGGAGACAAAGCTTTCGGCGCTAATCATTGAATTAAGATGGTAACGAGAGTTCTGATACAACCGAATGTCTGAAAGGAAATCCTTGGGTCCTGTGTATGGTTTTGAGACTAGACTGCCTTGAACCTGATGGCTACCCTTCCCAGCAGCTTGACAAGCGAATAAAACGCATTTTTCACAAAAGACACCCATGCACAATGGACTGAAGACCAACCATTCTGGGAAAGTTTGTAACCAAGAGTACTGAAAGGATCGAACTTTCGTTTTTCCATTTTCGGTAAGTGCTTTCGAATGAAATGGAAAGTTCTGGTTCGGCTTGAAGTGACTAGTTAAAAGATTGTATTTTTCTTTGTCTGAAAGCTTTTTGAGTTGATCTGGTTTTCCGGCATACAAGCCGATATCTAACTTTGAAAGAACACGGGATGAGTCTACAGAATCCTGTTCAGTTGGCCAGTGAAATTCGGTCATATATGAGCCCTTCGAGCAAGAAGCATCCAACACCGCTCATGACATAGTCAATACTACTAGAAGCAGAGGTACTACTGCCATCGCCAAAATCCAGGTCTAAAATAAAAAAGACGAAATGAAGTGACGAAAAGAAATAAGCAAAAAGTAAAAAACCAGATTAAAAGATAGTGTGAATTACAAATTATTAGATAAATCATAATTAATCATAGTTCTATTAAATATCTTGGTCTTTAATGGACGGGAAATAAAAAACACAGAGATATCCATTCAGCTTTAGATCCAAAGCTTCTTGGAAAAACATACAAAAAAGGGTGCAAAGATTAGTTGCTTATTTTTGGCAAACTCTATATTTTCTTAAAGCAGGACTGAAGATATTATCTATATTTTAAAGTTAGATTTCCATTTTCTACATTATGATATTCTTCAAAACCGAAACGCGTGAATTATTGTGCTAGTCTGAGTTTCTAAGTTTTGGGTTCAAAATTTTTTACGAGTGACACAAGACCCAGGTCAACAAGCGTGCCAAATTTCAATCCTTCAAAACATAGGATCTAGAGAAAAAATCTTGTAATGTGGAAACGCTGCGTTTTCCGCACGATTGCCTTTTCAGCAAAAGATCTTAATATGTCCAGTCATTCTGAAGATGTGTATTTTATATGATCTATATGCTTTTCAAATTGAAATACTCTGAATATTGTTGATTTCGCATGAAAAAATGTGTGATCACTTCCAAACGGAAGCGCTAGTTGGAGCATCATGTAGTGTGACCTTAACAGTAAAGCTCCAAGAAAATGCTCTCTACCCGACTGTTCCAAGGCTTCAAAGACTGCCCTTGAATCGTTAAAAGACTCAATTTATCCCTTATCTCGCTGTTCCTGGACACAAATCAATTTTGGCAATTAAGTCATAATCGGAACATTTTTTCTCGCAATTTTACTAATGGTCGCAAAAACTCGTTTTCCTCGTAAAACTCGTTTAACCCGTAAAAAAAGAAAACAATTAACTTTTGTTAATTAAATGATTTGCGTACAAGACTTGTTTGCTAGGTCAAAGTTTGCCCACCCCTCCTCAAAATATTGAATTTTAGAGACACGGCTAAAAATTCTGGACCGGCTCTAAATGATCAATTCACACAGTAAATTACCGTTTTTGCAGGATTCTACTTTTTGTTTCTGGAAATTCGGGAATATGAAGGTATTCCAACATTAACCATGCTCATAGTTACACAAGAAATAGAATATAAAAATGAATGAACTAGAAGTAATCCTAAGTTGGGCTCTAGAAAAAGATTAAGTTTCAAAAAAGTTTGATCTCACCCAAATAATGATCATTTTTACTGTTTCCTTTAATTGATCATACATAAGAAAAAAACAACAGGTGGAACCCCAACAGGAGTAAAATTCATTTCCAACAAAAATTATTGTTATATTTGGAAAGAGCATAAAAAAAGGCATAGAGTGGTATGTTTACTTTATTTGTAAGTCAATAATATGAATAACAAAAAATTTACTGGATCTTAAGCCATATCAATGTTTTTTTTTCAAAATTTAGGTAATGTATTCACATATCTTGTAATTTATAAAACCATATAAATTAGGATTGAGCAAAGCTGTGAAGTTAAGGACAATTGTGTTGTACTTCATTTTAAGTAGAGAACTGTTTTGCAAGGTTTCACTTTTATAATGCACAGATTTCAGGACCCTCTAGAGAGAGAAGGAGTGGAGGTAGGTTGTTCAAAACACCTTCCTGGGACATACTTTAGCCAGTAGACCCATCCCTGAGTTTCATTTTATTAACCTAACCCTTTTCCAAGATAGCCAAAAGTAGCTAAAGTAGAATTTTACCATATAATATTAGTTATTTTGACAATATACCCAAATTTTGGCTCTGATTTTATTTATTTATTTATTTATTGACACCAAAATATGGTAAGCTTTAACAAGCTTGTCACACTAAACAATTATAAAAAAAAGTCTATGACAATGTAGATGACTTAACATAAACATACAGTAACTGAAACATACACTCTGAAAAAATAATAACTGAAAACTTTTGTGGTTGATCTCTCCAAAAAAGACTGTAAATTTCTAAAAACCCTTTTTAAAAAATTCTAAAATACCTACTTAGTGTATGTTATTCCTAAAAGTGCATTAATTTACTTAACCCCCCTAATGGTTAAATATCAAGAGACCAACCTCTAAATTCATGCCCAATCTTTCCTAATGGGGCTAGACACAGACCTAAGTGATGTATTTGTCCATTGCTTTTTATTGCTTGAATTGTCATTCAATTAAATTTACTGTTACAGAGTGAGGAAACTTGGATAAATAGAGTTAACCAGGGCAAGTCCTACACAGGGTCAACTCCAAAACCCCTATCTTATCTGGCTTAGTGATGACAGAAGTATGCGGTTCTGTAGAGAGAATAGAATGATTCATAGTTTTCACTTTCTAATAAAAGGATTTATCCCTATTAAACTGTTATTTGTACATCATGGAAAGCCAGTTTGGTCTTCAAAATACCTGCATTAAGAAAAGAAGCTAAACATACAGCTAAGTGAGTACTGTGCTGTAGCATGTAATACCAAATTTGATCAACAAGGCTGATATATCAGAAGGGTGCCTGATTTTCCCAATAAAAATCTTGTTTGTATAAAATATATTTGATGCCTGAGCCTACCTGACTATTCATAGAGAAGTTTCTAGAATTTAAAGCCAACGTTCATAATTCTTTTAATTGTATTAGTCTGAAAAGGACGCAATGTACAGGAAGGACTAGATCAACTGGCAATATTCTTAAAAATGTATAAAGGCTTTTTGTAGGGGATTTATCGAGGAGGGAAGGTGGGGAAGGAAGGAGTGCTTTTAACATATGAAGGGCATTATTTTGAAGACGTTGAAGGGGCTTAATTAGAGATTTGAAAGTATTTAAATAAGTAATCGGACAATAATTAAAATAAGAATAGATTAGAGAATAATAAACTGACTTCAGAGCAGGGAAAGGGAGGTCGAATTTTTTATACTGCAGTAAACCCACATTCCTTCCGAGCTGTATCTTTAGCCTATCAAAATGAAGTTTCCAAGATAAATTTCATCAACTGTTAGCCCTAGATACTTACAAGACTCGTTCCTGGCAATGGTAAATAGTTCTCCATTAGAACGGACAGATATTTGAGAAATCGACGGTATGGCATGTGAAATTCGAGAGAAGATGATAAAATGGGTCTTCGAAGTGTTTAACACCATGAGGTTGTCAGCAAACCACTGTAATAGCTTCTTTAGACCAAAACAGAGGTTTTCTCTGAGGATGATTCATCTGTACATTTGACAGAATTAGCCGTGCCGTCTGCGAAAAGTAGAGCAAGTTCATCATCGGTAATAGTGTCCAGAAGGTCATTGGCGTATATTAAAAATAGTAGTGGTCCAAGAATCGAACCTTGTGGTACTCCTACCTTTTCAGAACATGGTGTTTTTACCAATCTTAGTGCACCTCCATCCACAAATTGATTCTGACCACTGAGGTAAGACTGGATGAGTAAGAGAGCATTACCTCGTATTCTGCAGTTGTCAAGCTTATCCAGAAGAATCAGATGACAAATTGTGTCAAACGCTTTTTTTTTACATCCACAAATATTGTAGCTGGTATCACATCACAGTCCATCGCATCATTCAAAGACTGTAGCAAAACCAGCATAGAATGTTCGGTTGAGTGCCCAGGCCTAAATCCAAACTGATGCTTGTTGAAGAAGTTAGACTTAGTCAGATAATTCATCAGTCTGTCGTAGATGCAACGCTCCATAATTTTCGAAAAAGCAGAGAGAATAGAGATAGGGCGGTAGTTTGAAGGCAGTTTGGGGTTGCTACCTTTGTGGAGGGCTATAACCTTCGCTGACTTGACAGTAGGAAAGATGCCATCTTTAAATGAAGAATTGACGATCTGTGCGATAAAGCCAACATAGCAATTGATGGTCTTCTTTATGAGGTAATTGGCGACCCATCTGGACCTTCGGAGTGACCGTTTTTCATGGCTTGAACAATCTTCAGCAGTACGTCCTCAGAGACTGGCGACAGAAACATAGAGGAGCAAGATGGTGAAGGTAGGTATTTTTTGTAAGTATCCGTGACAACAGTTGAAAGGCCATAAGCTTCCTCTACGGTTGCTTCTCCAATGCATGCAAAAAATTCATTTAACGTGGATAGAAAATCTAAACTACTAAGCACTCCTCTACAATTCCAAAACGCGGTTCGGGAGGATTCTAACTGATTAAATGGAGGGATTTGGTCATTATTTATATATTTACTGCGAGGAAAAGACTGGATAAAAAGATCAGAAGATTCATCACCAGTTGATCCTACCGATTTAAATAATTCATTTAGGTCAAGTTGTTTTTTCTCAAAATCATGGAGCCGGTCCGATGTTTTCTCATTTAACAATTATTATCATCATAATATCATATACATAAAACTTACCAAAATTAATATGAAATGATAGGCTAATGAGTAAAAGGTGGTACCTCAGAAAATTCCCAGCATGCGAGGAGTAAGAAGGTCGCCGAACTAGATCAAAATTAAACAGTAGCAATACAGACATTTGGGTCTCCAATCTCGGCAGCGCAACAACAAGCTTGTTTGCTGCGGAAAGAAAAAGCGAGCAGAACGTGAACTTTTTTTGTACAGCTAGAGCTAGACAGAAAAGAAGGAAAACATGAAAATAATCATACATAATAACAAGGCACAAAAAACACACCATGACGAGATCAATTCCAATCTCTTTTTTCACTCGTGGAATATAATAATAAATCAAAATCGATATTACAACTAATCCATTAACTGATCCGGACGCTAGACCACAAAGACGAAGTAGATCCTTTAATTTCCAGCCATATGTCTATACCTTTTTGACGAACCCGAGAAGACGTTATTTCGCCTTTCGTTTTCATCTCACGTGATTTGGCCAATAACTCACTTCTTCGGATATTCAGTTCAGGTGGCAAGTCTGTGCAAATAACGATACCACTGGCCTTAAGTTTACCGACGTTTGACATTATAGCTTGAATCTCATTTTGGGACCCTAACAATACAAGCAAAGGATTCACTTGCTTTTGCTTACTTTTGCGTTGGCGGGAGTCAGTAATATTTGCACAACGAGAAGTAATACGATAGCACTTCGTTATCATTACTGGCTCATCAATTCCTAGCTTATTCACAGAAAGGTTTTTCCCATTAGCTTCAGGCGTATCATTAGATTTTTCTTCCGGTAATCCATGAATCAACAAGTTAAGCTTTCGGTCTTTTACTTCAAAAGCAAGCAATCGTTTCTCTAGAGCTTCAGATTTAAGCTTCTGCTCCTCTAGCGTAGATTCTAGTTCAACTATTCGTGAATCTAGTCTAGTGTAGTTTCTCTAGAGCTTCAGGTTTAAGCTTCTGCTCCTCTAGTGTAGATTCTAGTTCAAATATTCGTGAATCACGGGTTGTTGCATCACTTTTTAACAACGCAACTTCCGCCGAAATTGAGTCTAGTTTGCTGGAAAACTCCACCTGAGATGCAATTATCTTGTCCAGTTTTTCTACGAATAAATTAACAAATTTGTCGAATGACGACTGACTGACGTATGACATCTTTAAATACTACGAAATACGCGAAATGAAATCTAGTTTATTCCATGAAAAATGGTACTCTGATTACCTTAATTGGTATTTCACTTGGCAAATATCCACAAACAGGTAACACAGATGCAATTAGTCAAGCGTTGAGATGTAGTTTAAATCAAGTCAACTTTTAATCCTTAGTTTCTGTCATAAATAGCTATCATCCACTTTCGATCTAAATTCATTAACACATCAATTGCCTCTCTGTAAAACTGTTTTTCAATGGAGGCTGGCAAGGGAGCATCCACAATCAGTTTAATGTCTAGTGGAAGTTTAACATTTTGGGATAGGGTATGTAGTTTATAAATTCCAGGAATACTTGCAGTGCATTCAAAGAGAAGGTGTTGCAAAGTTTCTTCAGTCAGGTTGCGGAGTCTACAATTTGGGTCACTATACTGCTTCCATCTGAATTCTTCTCTTTTCAGTATTACTGCTAAGCTTTTTATTTTAAAGTACGCCTGATTTATTTCAGGCTCTTTGAAAATTGGAGCCAAAGCAGGAGGAGACTTTCTATAAGGATGGCTGTTTCTAATTGCATCTCTAAGTGCGATTGAATAATTTTGATCAAGCTGTGGGTTGATTGACTTTGCTGTCTCTGCGGCAAGAATGTCCACTTTTTCGTTATAGTGGATGCCTACATGGCTAGCAATATGCTGGAAAGCCACTGCTATGATAATCTTATATAGAGAATCAAGCTGTTCTCTTATCTCCTGCAAATCAGTGTCCTTTGTGTTCCAGGTTAAGGTTTTGAGTAGTTTAAGAGCAGTCTCAGAATCCGAGAAGATTGCTACTTTGCTGAAATGGAGAGGTATATTTTTGACCGCCTCTAGTGATTCAACTATTGCTGCCAGTTCAGCCTTCAAAACTGAGGAGTTCAGTGGGAGAGGCTTCTGAATGGACAGAGAGGTGTGTGGAATTATTGCTGCTGCGGCAGATTTATTCCCTACTAGGGATCCATCAGTATAAATGTGCAGATGATCTTTAAACTCTGTAGCCTTTTTTCTTAAAAATTCAACCCTAATTAGTTGGTGTGGGATATTTTCCTTTTTGTCTTGTATAAGCTTTAGGCTGACATTTGGTTGGCAAAACTTCCATGGAGGAGGAAACTTAAAAGAATCAACCTGAATTTTATCTAATGACCAGTTTGGACAGAGTGCTGAAAAAGCTTGCCATGATGCGATCCCGATTTTATTCTGCTGCCTAGCGCTCCCATGAAAAAGAGTGAAAATGGGGTGCCGCTCCCCATAGGCTTGGATCCTGGTATAATATTTAACAGTTGCTTTGGCTATTCTCTCGCTTATAGGGACAACTCTTGCTAGCTTCCTGGTACGATCACTAGAAGTGTGTGGATACAAGCCAAGAGCCAGTCGGAGTGCCATGTTCTGGATAGTTTCCAATTTCAACATGTTTTTTTATTGATATGGCCATAAGCAACTATCCCATACTCCATTTTTGGCCTTATATATTGTTTGTAAAAAGTTCCTAATACAGTTGGTGAGTTTCCCCATTTTGTAGAGGCAAGTCTTTTTAGAATTACAGTCCTTTTCAGGCAGACCTCTTTCATCACCTCTACTTGTTTATTCCAAGTCCATCGATGGTCTATTTTCAATCCCAGTAATCTGCATTCTTTGACTAAATCAAGTCTCTCTCTTCCAATAATTATTTTATCCGGTGGAGTGGAAATATTTTTGTTATTGAACATCATCTCTTTTGTTTTTGGGGCTGATACACTCATTCCAAATGCTTTGAAGAATCGAACTAATTCGTTTAGAGCAGCGTTTAACTTTCCAATTGCCTCATTATTGCTGTATCCTACTTCCCAAATGGTTAGGTCATCTGCAAAGGCTGCTAGCCCTAAACTCTCACTTAAAAATTTGAGCTCGGATAGAAAGAGGAGGCAAAGAAGTGGGCTAAGTGGCGATCCTTGCGGTAAACCCTGATGGAGTCTACAATAGAGGATGTAGCTTCATTGATCTTCACTTTGAATGTTCTATTATTAAGGAAATCAGAGATGAAATAGATGAATTTGTCTGGGAAGTCCATTGTTTTTAAAATCTGACATAGTCTCTTCTCTAATATTTTGTCAAAAGCAGATTTGAAGTCAACAAATGCTGCTACGAGGACCTTCTTTTGACTGTTAGCATTTTTAATAGCCTCCTCCAGCATGAGTATGCAATCAATTGTGTTGAAACCTTTCCTAAAACCACACTGCTGCTGCTGAAAGAGGCCATTATATTCGCAAAACCATTCAAACCTTTTCTTTATCGTCTTCTCCATAATTTTTCCAAGGACGGGTAAGAGTGATATCGGCCTGTAAGAAGATAGCCTTTCTGGTGGTTTGTTCGGTTTAATCACAGGAGTAATTATTGACTTCTTCCAAATTTTTGGAAAAGTACTTTGCTTCCAGGATTCGTTGTATACATCGATTAGAGCTTTTCTAAATCTCGGCTCTGAATTGGTCAGCATCAAGTAACTTATTTCATCCTCTCCAGATGCTGAGTCCACATTCACTTCCTCCAGAACTTCGAGAAGCTCTCGTTCTGTAAATAGTTCCAGAAGTTCCTCCTTGGTCTTTGCTTTGTTATGGAGTTTGCAGACATGCGGGGTGAGATGAGGAAATTTACTGGGGGCTGGATGTTCGAAATATTTGGAAAAGGCCTCCGCTTTTTGTTGGTTACTTGTAAGGAGAATGATGTTATACTGCAATATCGGTATAACACCATCTTTGGGATTTTTCCCCGCCAATCGATTGATGAAGGTATGGACATTTGACAGTGGGCCATTCATGTCTAGTTTATTTGAAAAATTTTTCCATGTTGATCTCTTTGCATTTAGAACTACTTTTTTCACTTTAGTTTCTGCTCTACGTAGATGTATAAGATTTTCTGTGCTAAGAAATTTTTTAAACCTTTTTCTAAGTTTGCGTTTTTCATCGACGGCCTTTTTACAATCATCGTTCCACCATACTTTGTTCGTCTTTTTTGGTTGGCGTAGTGCAGGCTGGTTGGAAGGTTTTGGAATGGATTCCAAAGCAGCTTTTTTTAGAACACGTGTTAGGATTTTGCCTTTTTGGTCAACCTCCAGAGCTTGAAAAACCGCTTCATAATTTGTATTACTTA
>JAQQPU010003029.1:39568-51604 GCA_029168905.1 Artemia sp. Kazakhstan ARC1039 | reverse complement strand
TGGTCAGAATTGTAGAATGGTCTGTCTGTAGGTGTTGTACATTGTGTATTGTTACATGTGGAAGTAGATATGCTGGTCCTATCTGTAGGTTAATTGTTGAAAAGCTTCTGTTCCAAATATTTTAATAGGTGTTTAGACCAAACGGTGTGAGGGCTAAAGCATCTGGGACCTCTAGAATTACTTTTTCAATGAACATTCCTGCAGTGTTTGACTGATTTGCATCTTCCCACAGGGGACTATGGGCATTAAAATCACCACACAAGATTGTTTTTTGCCCGGTTAGCTGTTCGCGTAATACATCAAAAATTGGATTTCTTCCATTAGGATTATAAAATGATTATATCGTAAGGTGATCACCATTTTTTAAGTGAAGAATGACCCCAACCACATCTACATCTTGATTATATGGTTTAATTGGCACTGCAGAGGGAGGTAGATTATTTTTCACAAGTACAGCAACACCTCCACCCTTGCGGTCGGAAGACCTATCTTTTCTATATATTTTAAAACCAGGAATGATAATCTTTTTTAGCTCATGTAGATTTATCTCTTGCAGACATACAATGTCGGCAATATTTGTGCTTAGCCAATTTGTTAAATCTAGAAGCTTAGTCGAGTTTAAGGAAATCACATTCCATTGGAGGATTTTCAGTGCATTACGGTCCATCATTTCCATCTAGATTTGCCATATCAATTGTTTCACTGTCGCTTGCAAAGGAGAGGAGATCGTCTTCCCTTTCTCTATCTGCTTGCTGATTTCGACTAGTTTGGGTACGAGGTGCTTTTTTCCCTTTGCTAACTTTCTTTAGGCTTACCAAATCTTTTCCATCTGCCTCTTCGTTTTCACTTTTTTGGGACGAAATGGGGATGGCTATTGCACTTTTCAGGAGCTGAAATTCAGCAGTTGCTGAAGTCCAAATGGTTGGGCCAAGAAGCGTTGTGATAGCTTTCCTACTCATAATTGCCTTCACTTGCTGCGTTAATAAGTTGCAATTTTTTTCAACTCGCTTGAATCTGAGGCTGCCTGTGGTCTGTTCTGAGAAGATTGTGTGTCTTTTCTTTGTGTTTGTTTTTTTTTTTTTTTTTTTTTTTTTTGATGGCAGAGGTTCAATGCCATATATTTGCTGTTTTTGGTGAGCACCTCTGCTGCTTTCCAAATCTCTACTGTGAGGTTGACTCACACTTTCTTTCGGGGCATTCGGTGTGGAGGGACCTGGTGTTGTTGTCAGTCTTTGAGCTAATTCTGAATTGGGAATTCTTGCTGCAACCACAGAGTACGGAAGTCTCATTTGGTCTGACAGCCTTACTATAACAGCTCTTTTCTTATACAAAGGACAAATTTTCTTTTGCAGGGAAGAGTGGACATATGTTTTACAATTCTTGCAGTATGGTTCTCCTGCTGTGCAAGCATCTTGATTGTGACCCGTTCCTCCACATTGTGGACATGCAGGAATCGTTTGCTTGTAGTTATTTTTGGTATGGTTGTGCATCAGACAAATAGTGCACTGGAACGGTTTCGGTTTGTACTGTTTGTACCATACTGTTTGGCCGTACAAAGACAATCCAACTTTTATCTCATATTGGCTGGATATCAGGGCAGATTTACTGTCCACTAGATCACCATCCTTCTTTTGTTTAAGTCTAGTTACAGTTGCTGGTTCTACTAGCTGTACTGATGCATCTAGTAGCTCAAGCTGAATTTCTTCATTAGAAAGATTCAGGTCAAGTCCATATACCACATATTTGAGGAGGGCCTTTTTTATTACAATTTTACATTCGACTGTACTACCTGCAAAAGATAACGTGTTAGACTTTTGGATCAAAATGTTTGCCCGATTTTCATTTTGAAAATAAATTTCAGTCATACCTGATCTAAGAAGACGCACATCAAAATTACCTTTTGCAGTAGAAAATATTAATTTCCTTAAATTTAGGATCTCTTCTTGTTTAAACGGCTCTCCATTAGTTTTCCTTATCAAAACTGAGATAGGATCCGTTTTGATTATGTTTTGTTCAATATTTGACTGTGTGTTTGATGAACATCTTGATCTTTTTCTTGGTGGTGTAGGTTGAGATACCATCTGAAAATGTTCGTTCTTAGTAGCTTGGATTGTTTTTTTCTTTTTCAGCTGTTTGGTTTTTACGGATACTAGCATGCTTCACAGAAGTTGATGACTTGGGAGGGGACTGCCCGTGAAATGCTTCTCGGTTCCGCCCGAAAATAATTTCTTAAATTATCGTGTGGCAATGCTTATATGGTAATCGGCAAATAATTCAATTCCTTAGGGAATTTAAAAGAAAAGTCTCTAAACACAGCAATCAGATTTGTAATTTGAGGTAAATCACAATTTAATGAACACTCTAGGTCTATGCAATATGGGAAAAATCACAGAATATAGGAAAAATGTCTATGTCTCACAAATTGAGGCAATTTCCAATCTGAACTTTTTCACAGTGCACATGGTTTTTTTTTTCAATGTTCTCCGTAATTTAAAGGATTTACTTTTTGAGTTGCTAAGACATCATTTTCAAATCCCATGCAACTGAATGACATGATGCGCAGGGCTATTGGATTAGTGCATATTTGAACTGCATGTTTTAGTCTCCTATGAAGGGTGTGGGAGTTGAAGGAAGTGGAAGTGGATATGCACTTTAATATTAATGGCGGTAAAAATTTAGAATTGTGGCCCCTGATAAGGAGACATGTTAGGAAAACAATTCTTACTTTAAAATATGTATAATGATCCTAGTTAACATATTATCCAAGGGGAGAACATTTATCATCAAGCCTTTCCTCTAAAATTCCTTCTTTTTCCAGCTTAAAAGAAAAAGTTTCCTAAAACCACCATGCTGAGATGCAATGTTTAAGTCTTTTGAAATTGCCGCCAAATAAATTGTTTTATAGATAGCGTTCATGCCGGTCTTTTTAATACCTTTTTTTTAATGAGCAGTGGCGCAAGTACAAAATATTAATAGCAGTGGCGAAAATCAAAATATGTACAACTTATTTGGCAGCTCAAAGCGGCAATTTCAAAAGACTTAAACATTGAATCTCAGCATGGTGGTTTTTGGAAACTTTTTCTTTTAAGCTGGAAAAAGAAGGATTTTTAGAGGAAAGACTTGATGGTAAAGGTTCTCCCCTTTGATAATATGTTAACTAGGATCATTATACATATTTTAAAGTAAGAATTGTTTTCTTAATATGTCTCCTTATCAGGGGCCACAATTCTAAATTTTTACCTTAATGGCAAAGCTGGCAAAAAAGCTGTGCTTATTAAACCCACCATCACCCGCCAAAAAGCTTGTCTACAGTGCACTATTGTTATCTAAAGCAAATCGTTGCTGAATGCCTTAGTAAAAGCTGAGTCTATTACCTCATTTATGTTTGTTTGATGCATGTGCATTATTTATTTATATATTCTGTAATGTTTCTGAATTTAGTAACTTTTCTTAGTTATCATGTGAAGAGAAATGTCCTATTGAAGACTTAAGGAAGGGACAGGCTATCTTTACTTTTTAACCACTTAGTACATCCCCCCCCATCAGGTGGAAAAGCACATGCACATGTGGTCCCAGGATTGAGATAGCTGTGCTGCTACATATTCTATAACTTATTAATTCAGAATAAGCATCTCTGTAGGCTCAGCAATGTAAGATGGCCAAACTTTCAGTTCCATAGCCAGTTCTGTAAAAACCAGCTTCGTAACAGGTCTCAACTTTGATGTGTTTTATAACATTGTTAAAAATATAATTTGTATCAATTTTGTTTAATTATAGCAGGCTAATAAAGCCAAAAAAAGGCAGAGCTCCTTACTTTCTTTGTTTGGCTTAGAACCAGCTTTAAAAACAATGGAAAGTGGAACAAGAAGAAGAAGGTATTGAAAAGGGATTGGATTTGATTCCCATTGATGTCTTGTTGTATAAAACAATAACAGAAAGTGGAGATCTTCTTAACTTTGAACCCTCTTGCCGTCCCAATAAAGATGCTGGAGCTACACCCCTGCTGGGGAGTATCAGATTTACCCCAGACTTAGGGTAAGTTTGACCTCCCTGAGATGAGTTACTTTGTTGCAGTTGCTAATAGAAACAAAAGAACTTGCACACTTTCTTGATTGTGAAGAATATTACTTGTATGGCCAAAAGCAATGTCAAATAGTTTTTATTGTGACAGCAGCTCCATAACAATGTTGGGACCAAATTAAGCTAAAACAAAATTACTTTATAAGGGGTCAGACTTACTCCAGTTCACCCTGCAGTAATAAGAATAGATTTAAAAATATGAATAAAAATAGCCTAAAAGTAACAATTTTTCTGAATATTGTAAATAATAACTTTATTTCTAGGCTATAATGTTGTCATGTAGTTTTATATAGGCCTATATCCTGGGGCTATGTTTGGCACCATTAGGAATAGGGGCAACTGTCATGGTAGCAATTATTCTTATTTTGAAAAAGTGTTGATGAGGTAATCAAATGGTACCTATAACAAATCCTTTTGTTATAGTAGTTTCTCCTTCAGAGGAGCCCAAGAATACAAAGGATTCTTGAAAAAGTATAAACTAAGCTCCAATAATTTTGGCACAGATTCACGCAAAATGGCTAGATTACTTATAGACCGTATTCTGCACAAACACTGATACCAAAATTTTTACTACATTGGGCTTCCACCCAGAAAAGTTATTTTTGCTAGATTTTCAGAGTTGCTTCTAGCAAGACTGTTCAAAAGGGAGGACTTTTGGGAGCTACTTGGGGTTGTAACTTGTTGGCAGAGGAAGCCCGAGAGGGGGGATAGGCAAAGTTTCTTTAAAGTGATTTTACTAGTCATTTGTTCTTTCAAGGCATGTGGTGAGGGATAGTTGATCAATATGTGTCTGTAACATAATGAAGTTGAAAGTTGTAACATAATCAAGGTTAGAATTCCATTAGCCCTATAGAAACCAAAAGGTTATGAAGATTTTCAACCCTTATATCTGAATATCTTCCCCTTACCTATCAATTCAAAACATTATAGTACAACCAGTATTAAAAATTGTCCAACATAAAAGTAATAAGCAAAAATCAGGATTCCTGTAATGAAAATTAAAAAAAAAGATTTAAAAGATTTATTTCTCAACCAATGAAAAGACCGTGTCAATTGAAAATGAACAGAGATTAATTTATAAAAACTTTCCACAAAAGAAGTGTTAAATAATTCAAAAACAAAACAAACAGAATTCAAAACTTCAAAACAAGCAGAAATTAAAATAAATAACGAAGTCAAACTCAAAACAAGCAGAAACTACCATAAAGAGGAATAGGGTTAAAACCCCTGTGCCTTCAAAATATCAGAGTATAATTTGCACTTTACTGAAAACAAAACACATTTTCTCTTTTATTACTTTATTGAATCCAAAATTATTAAAACTTTCAGGAAGGAATATCAGTAAATATTAAACTGTCAATCCACATTCATTTGTTCTTTTTAACAATTCTGGTTATGACAATGTTTTGTCATGTTATGAGAAATAAAAACGCATAACATGAATTAAAAATTGTTTTCAATTAACTGTAAATTATGTTCTGGTTTTTAGAAGGCATTGGGTTTGTTAACTCTACATCTCTGTCTGGTAGTTTCTGCTTGTTTTGAGTTTGACTTGGTTATTTGTTGTAATTTCTTTTCATTTTTAGTTTCATTTATTCATTGGGAAGGATTTCTGGTAGTTTTACACTTGGGAAATTATTTAACTTTATTTCTGCTCAACTTTGGTTTAATGTGTCTCTTTACTTTTCTCTGAAGAAAAAGCTCTAAGTTTTTTAAAAGTGCTCAAAGGAAAGCCATTTCAGGTGACACTAAATCAAAACTCTGGAAAAGGAGAGCTCCATGACATAAAAAGTATTAACTTTGAGTTATGCAGCTCTTTACTTTT
Organism: Artemia sp. Kazakhstan ARC1039; assembly: GCA_029168905.1. NCBI lineage: Eukaryota > Metazoa > Arthropoda > Branchiopoda > Anostraca > Artemiidae > Artemia > Artemia sp. Kazakhstan ARC1039. The sequence continues at coordinate 45,699 of JAQQPU010003029.1, read as the reverse complement.
CTTTGAAAAACTTCTTTAAATTAATGTCTGTTTGCTTCAGTGGGCATATTGTTTTTCATTGGTTAAGAAACAATATTTTTAATCTTTTTGGTTTTTATGTTTTTTTTGTTGTTTTTTTTTTTGCTTTTTCTGCAAAAGAAGTATTTGAGAGAAAAGAAAAGAGCTACATTAAACCAAAGGTGAGCAGCAATAAAGTCAGCTAATTTTTCATGAGGCCAAGTAGGTCTCAAGTTTTAACCTAAGATAGAGAGCATGGAGGGAGAGGAGTGTTTCCACTTTGGAGATCCATGAAACCTACAATATGATAATGGCTGGTAAATCAAAAGACACTATATGTTAACAGGTGATCAAAATAGCATATGTGCAATTTCCTGGGGACGACTTTAGGGTTAAGATGAAACTTTCAGGGAGTGTTTTGTGGGGGGAGGGATCCTTGAATTTAGACTTCACGATAGAGAGCAAAGGGGAAGATTTGGTCCCCAATCTGTTTGAATTTTCTGACATTATTGGACTTGAATCTGCTCCTGGTGAAGTGCCAATGTAGAATGATTGAAACCATGTATACCCAGGCTGTCAAAATAGCGTATGTGTATTATCACAGGAGCATCTTGGTGATTGAGCTGACATTTTCAAAGGGTTTAAGGGTGTGAATCTTGGTTTTTAACTTCAAAGAGGAATGGAGATAAACGGAAAGAAAATATGTATCAGACTTATAAAATTGACATATTTGAAACTCCTTGGGAACAACACTTAAGGATTGAATGTAAACTTTCAGAATATGAGGGGACAAAGGAATGTCATTTTTTTTTTTGTATTAAAAAGGAGGGTAGGCTATGCCCAGAAATATTTTTTTCTGATCTGTCTTATCCTGTCTCTCCAGTTCAGCTTGAAAAATACCTTCATTCGTTCCTTGGTCAGGTGGACCCCCACGCAGAATGCAAATTCGAAACGAATTTCGGCTGCATTGATTTGGGATGTCCAAAAATAGGCCCAAATTTTTGTTTTTGTCTCTTGTAGAGCATGGAGGCAGTGTCTGGTAGACCTTGATAAAACAAAAATTTTATGAAGATAAGTTGTATTTATACATGACATCTGAAAATCGGCCAACAAGTTTCGTTTTCTCAGATTAGCTTAGAACTACAGGAGTTGGACAAAGACATGGGGACTTCAATGATAAAAGAGCTATAGACACAAGTTTTGTACTCATTTGTGACACCCAAAGTAGGTCTAAATTCGTTTTGTCTCTGTCTAGCAGCTTACTGGACAAGTATACTGATCCAAACAAACTTAAGAGAAAAAGAATCTTTCGGAAAAAAGGTGGTTATATGGATTCTTAAAACCCCAAAATGGCTCAGAACTTTCTTTTTCTCTCTGTTCAGTGTGAGACTTTCAGTGTAAGCAAAATGGACTATTGGGCCCTTGGCAAGGACAGTAAATTTTGGAAAGAAAATTGATTAGGCCTATATTAATACTTTAACCCTTTCCGGCACGAATTATGAGATCGTCAGAAAATTCCGCTTTTTTTGCGTTTCCTATTGCCCTGGGCTTAGAAACCGACAAATATTGAACTAAAAAAAAATTAGTCCAACTGTGAACTGATATATAAGGTGGTTTCTGGTAGAGACCACTTTGACACATTTGCGGAAAAAACCTCACTTCTAGTGAAAAGAACTAAAGCAGTTCTTTGTGTAGTTCATACACAATAAAACTTTGCAAACTGAACACTGCCATTTTTTGTGATGGGGCTCAATCTTGTACTACATTAAGCACATCTTCTTGAAGTACCCTGAACAGGTAAGTGGCTTGATTGATCTAATCTCTTTTCTTGAGGAACGCAAGGCTTGTATTTTGGGATAACTTCCGATTTTCTGGATGGCCGACCTATTTCACCCTTGCACGAATAACTTCAAACCAAACCAGTGACAATGCGACATCGAAAGTCCTTCAACGTCATCTTGTTTGCATCTGATATAGTCGACAACATGAAGAAGACAAAGGCATTGACCGTTGTAATGTCGACGAAGTGCCACAGTAGGCGGCGCCACCACTTTCTGCTTTTTCTGTCTATTGCATAGAGAGACTTCAATATATCAAATTTGTCGACGCAGTCCATAAACTTGTTGTACTCGACAACCACGTTTGGGCATGTATTTTGGGTTAAAGATCCATCTTTCTCCTTCCTATTGATCTGTGTCACCTCTCCTCCGTTATGGGTCGCCGAAAGAAGTTGTATACATCATTTGTCCTTTCAGCGTACATAGTGGATTTCATCTGACCGCACAGCGTAGTCCGAATCACCGCGTCTTAGCTCTTTTTCGGCTTTGAGTTTGGGTAGAACTTTACGGTTTGCATGAACTGTACCACAGCAGTAGAGATTGTTGTTCTTCATTTTTTCCATGAGGTTTACTGAACTTGTCAAAATAAATGTGATAATTTTTGCCTTCTAATCCCGTCGTAAGATCTATAACTACTTGTTCTCCAAGTCCTAACTCGGTAGTGTCAGCTGACTTCTCAGTGTAGATCTGAAAATCACAAACAAAACCGTGCGTGTGTGCTCTGACCCAGATCTCGTATCCTCGTTTTATAGGCTTCATATGCATATACTATTTGAAAAGCAATGAGTCCTTTGAATTTGACCTTACTTTCATCGACGACCTGCTCTTTGGTAGGCTTGTTAGTCCTTAGAAAGCTTAAGCGTAGTTTGTCAATCAGAGGTCTGATCTTGTAGAGCTTTTCATAGTTGTCACTTCTTTTCCGGGGTAAGATCAAATTGTCATTGAGATGAACGTGAGCCAGAAGCCAGATGAAACGGCTTATATTCATCAGCCCAGAGATGTAATTATCTCTTAGTTCATCGTGACTTGGCCAGAAATCTCGATAAGATGGTACTGTCCTGATACCCATGAGAATGTTTATTGCTAAAAAAAAACTTTCATTTCATCTTGAGTAGTTGGGGTGAATGACACACCTTTCTGAGTAGCATATAAGTTCGTTTGAAATGTGATGTGATCAATCGGATCAATATCAAACAGCTTGAGAAAAAAATTAGCTGGATTATGTAAAGCTTCTATCCCAATGGGCCCCGTGGATTCGGTGAAGGGCTCGATATCTTTGACTTCAAATGTCTTATTCCACTTCTTCACTATAACTCCAAGGGGAAGAGAATCTTCGTCGTTACTTTCTTCTGGGTCGTCGTTCCCTTCCGTTACTCCGTGCTCTTGATTATCGGTTTCGTCGTCACTTGATGATAGCTCTCCAGCCAGTAAGTTGCTCAGTGATTCTGCATTTGAAACTGGAAGGTCCGGCAGCAAATCATCAGCATCATCCTCTGATGACATGCTAAGTTCTGATTTTGTATCTGAAGGTATGCCATCAAATAACTTTGAGATATCCTGTGTCTGCAAAGGACGGCGTGCCATAACGATTTATCTGAAAAGAGCAAATTTAATTTGATATTTTAGATGGTAGACCCAGTTCTGTGGAAATTGCTTGAGTTTTTTTTTTTTTTTTTTTTTTTTGTCGAGCTGCCAAAGAGGTCTCAAACTCAAACCACTCAAAAAACAACAACAAGAAACAACTTTTTTGCATATGTTGCAAGGTTGTCATCAGGGATGACCAGCCTCTCATGTCCAATATCTCCCTATCATGCTTCAGATCTGAAACTGTGATACTACTAGTTCGTACTCTACTGCACAAAGAGCAAATTGGCAAGAACACAATATTAAAGATATTACAATTACCAAGTATTTTAAACTTGCTTACTTTTTATTAAAAAACAGCACGTGGTTCCATTGAAATACTGAGCTATGCCTCACTAGGTGTCAATTAGGCTGTCGATAAAATTTCGCTCATCAGATAGCATTGCTAGGGATATGCTAGACCGGTTGTTTCTTATTTTAACCACCTACGGCTCATGGAAAAAAAATATGAAAAGGTGGTTTCACTGAGGAACTACTAGAATCAGATTATATTTCAATTTGATAGCAAGGATGTATAAAATTTTTAATTGCTTGGAGTAAGGTTAGTTTTATCTCTGTGAACATAATTCCAAAGTCTTTTTGCCGTGACTATTCTAGGTTGGATTATTTGCATTTCTATTATATTAAAGTTTTCCCTCAGTAGTCTGTTAACATTATTTCTGGTTGTCTTATACTCTTTCTCCGCCACCCAATACTGATTTGTAAATGAGACTGAGGTTGTGCTTTTTAAGCCCAGTATATGACCCCAAAGATTGAGCAATTTTGGTTTCTGCCAATGCCTACCCCTAAATGTCATAATCAAAGGGACACATTTACTTCTACAATTATGAAGAATTTTCTTAAGCTCTTCAAAGGCTGCATTCATGGACAAATTAATCTCATAATTATAGATGTGCAACTGTAACTCTGAGTTAGTTTGTTTTATTAAAATAGTACATACTTAGGTCAGCCAACTCTGTTGAAATAAATTATGCTTATCTTAGCATAAAAAATACGTTCATCAATAATTTTTTAGATAACCATAATGCATCAATTTTATCTAAATTTTTCAGTATCATAATGACTGTCCTTACTGATGTAGGACCATCCAGCCCAATATTATTGAGCGATGTGAAGCATTCTGTAATTGAGCGTAACCATTCGCGTAAGCTCATCGTCGAGGTTTACATAAAAGAAGTGCTTCCAGAAACATTTGAAGCTGATTTTGATGTCTCATCTTTTAAAATTAAGTTTCAGACTCGGTAAGTGTTACTTTTATCAATACTAAACTCGCAAGTGTAGTATAGTGTTATTTTAATCAAGGCAAATAGACATTAAATTTAAAAAAGTGCACTTGTCCAAAACAATAAATCAGTACCATTAAAATAAATTGAAAACGAAAATCATTGGAGATATTTATATAACATAAGAGACGCTCAAAACCAATAAAAATAGTAATATTGTATATTAGAAGAAAACGGAAAATGAGCAAAGAGAACGGACTGCACCGCCCTGGAGGATTAGGAAAATAATTACAGTGTGCAAAAATTACACCCAAATAGCTTGTCAAATTTAGCTTGAAAACACAAAAATTAGAAATCAGCCTTCCCCTTTGATAGCGTAATTTTCCAACCCTTGCTTAGGGATGTGTATATATTTCGGCCCTGATCTTAAGTACAAGATTTAAGTTACCACTGATTAACTCTCTTCTCACAAATATAATTAGTGTACAAAAAATTAATTGGTTAAGACCGATCATTTCCTAAAAGAGGCGCAAATTTAGAAAAATATTGTTCACGCATTATTAGTTTTGAGATTCAATGTGTGAGTCATTTTTGATACTTCTCTGTCTTATTTTTTGCCTCTGCAAACCAAAATAGGTAAGCTCTCCACTAGGATGACGCAATTATTTTAGATTAATGAGAGGCCTCTTTAAATTGTAGAATGAATCATCGCTAAGCAGCGAGGGAATGTGGCTTTCACTATAATGCGGGCTATAAGGACTATTTTTTGAGGACATTTCTGTCCCATGAGAAGGAGAACTAAAGTTTCAGAGGCCTATGGATAGCCCTAAAAAAGGCAAAACAAACTCTCTTTTTTTTTAGGTATAAATATATCAGTTTGCCCTACATGTTTCGTTCACCTGAGACCTTTTTTTTTGTAAGATTTGAGGAAAAAACCTGGCAGGTAGATTGGATTCAAGTCAATATCCAGCAATAAAAGTATGTACACATAACCTATTTGGAATTTTACTGTTGATCAACTGACAATTTAAAATACTTTTTTTTTTATGGAACAATGGTCTTTTTCAAGGAGGCACACTTGTGCCTCTATAAAGAGGCGACCCACCACAATGTTAAGCGATTTCAGGTCCTAGAGGTCGCAGAGAGACGGCGGTAATCGTATTTTGTAGCCCAAGCTCAAACTAAGAAACTTGCAAAATTTCATCCTCCTCCGACTTTATCTTCATGGGGTAAACTGGGCCGGAAGTTTGGACCCTCTCACCACAGCCCCCCTTTAACGTTGTCCGATTGGGCTGAAATTTAGAGGTTAAGCTTTCCTAGGGCCCGGGAGCTTATCCTCGAAATTTCAGCTCAATCCGATCGCTCCTTCCCTGTTTTCAAAAAACCAAATATAGCCACTTAAAATTCATCATCATCATTTCTTTTTTTT
>JAQQPU010003029.1:0-39168 GCA_029168905.1 Artemia sp. Kazakhstan ARC1039 | reverse complement strand
GCCCCCCAACTGTGCCTCCTAATCCCTGTACGTTTTAAGGTTCGACCTTTTAACTCAGCCTCTTTAACTCTTTAGAAAACGTAGTTTTTTTCAAATAATTAATAGAAAAAGACATTCTAAAAAATTTGTCGCCAATAAAGGCATCAATATTAGTCTTCAAATTAAAAAAATGTGCGTATTTTGCACTTAGCTGAAAACTTGCTTTTAACATTGTGCTCCTAGACGTATTCTGGTTGCAGCAGTAGCTATAACCTAGCAAAGAGCGAACCACGGCCCATATTAAGCGAAAGTTCCAAAAGTGATGTTTTAAATTTTCGTTTTTTTTCTTTTCTTTTTTGTAAAATTTTCTTTTTTAAAGTTAATTTAGAAATAGTAACTATTGTTCCGCTTTGCCTGTATAGTAAACATATATTGCGGAAATAGTTTTATTGAAATTTCGAAAAAGAGCTTGAAATGCATTAAAAATGACGGTGAATAAAAATGAGAAGAGCACCATTGGTATCATCATGGTTGAAAACCTCTAGCTGGAGGTTTTCACACCCCCATTCCAATAACACGAGAAAATAATGGCACTGTAACATCTTAGAAAACCGTTTAGAATTTTATTTGAAAGCTATGGCCTCTATCGTAAAGTGTGTTCTTTGTAAAGTCATCTTAATAGCACCATCATAAAGTGCCGTATAGTGCCAAAAATGACATTTTTGGTGCCATTTCTGGGTTAGATAGGCTGGAAGCGTAAAAAAAAAACTTTTCCTATTTTTGACTAATGGTCCGCGTTCTGCAGATACCGATCTCCTGATCGGTTTCCCCGTTATGAGTGATCACATTTGTGTGGGAAATCACATTTGTGTGGGTAGCACTGACGCGTCTCCTTTTTCCCCAGGAGTGATGGTATCGAACCAGGGGTCCAAAAATATAGGAAGAAAGTTTATCTGAAAGGGAATGAAAATGTCTAGTACATTTTTGTTAATAATGAAAGAGAGCATGCCGCAGCAAAGTGCTTTTTTCCTCTATGTTGCACTTTGGAACATTAATTTGAAAGTAAATTTTGAGACAGCCAATTGATTTGTAAAAGTCTAAGCCTTCAGTCTAAACCCGGAGATTTACAGTTCCCCATTTTGAAAACCGATGGAAAAAACAGCTTTTTAACATGGGGTACTACCCAGTTGTTCTGTCTCCTTTTTTCTCAGGGTGATCCTATCAAACCATTGATCATTGTTTATCATGAGGTGACTCCTTTGAACAGAAATTAGAAGTTTAAGCGCCCTTTTAAGTCAGCGCCATAACAAAGTACCACTTTATGCCACAAAATAACAATTTTGGCCAAAATGCGAATGAGTGAAAATCATCAAAGGGGCTCAGGGTAATTAAATTATTTTTCATGCAAACTTTCTTTAATATTTTAAAGAAAATAGTTGATCCAGGTGAATGAAAGTTTCAGAAATATTTTGGATTTATATTTGACTTGATTCCACTAAGTTTTACTCACTCTCTGCTACTTCCTTTGAAGTATAAAAGAGAACTTTTGTGAAAGCCATTGTTGAAATAAGGAACGTATAGTCTACCTACGGGGACTCGAGGTTTCTTTTCGTGTTATTTTGGTTTTTCTTTCGACATTAGTAAACTAATGTCGGTTTATATCATTTTGAAAAATCCCCCCACCCCCCTCTATATGTGCGTGATACATGACCTTCGCCATAGCCCTTAAGAGGGAAACTAGACCTATTTTTGGGGGAAGAATCGGAATAAAAAAAAAAGAAGAACCTAAAGAAGGATATTTCAGAATTAATTTAATTTTGTATCTGCATCAAATATTTTCGATTCGGCGATAATATACTCTCGGGATTCTTGTCTTTTGATAAGACGGCATCTATTAATAGAAATATCTAACAGGATACCTTGACTACGTCAGTCGTAGAGAACTGGAAATGTTGGATAGTCCAGTGCTTATCTAACCTCGAGGTGCACTTGATCTGATATAATAATTGAGAGACAGGATGTTTTCCATCGTTTCCATATTTCTATTGTCAAAATAAAATTATGTCTCAATTAAATTCAGTAGACCTATTCCTCTCCTCTATAACTTACAAGAATTCTCAAAATAGTAAAATTCTTAGTATTTGCTGAGAGAAAAACTGGAATTCTATTCTAAAACAATCTTCGTTTGCCATTGCATGTAGTCTAATCAGTATTCAAAATATGACAACGTAGTGTATCCCGACTTCTAAACCGAACACCTATTTCAACAAATTTTTACTACATTAAATTCGGAAAATACCCCCTAACCCGTGAATCCTGGAAAGAGTGTTATTGTTTTTGTATATAGGATTCTTTGTTTGTTGGTCAAATATCATACCCCCCCCCCCCATCCTAAGGAAGAACTTCCGTTTCGCCGTAATTTGTTTTCAAAAACTGCAAAATGTTTATTAATCAAGAAAAATCGGAATCATGAAAATTGCATCCTCTGGAGGTTGTGAAGATTATACACTCGGCGTTAAGGCCCCCCCCCCCCCCTCATCCGTCATGGCAATATTGATGAACGTTAGTTCGTTTTATAGGTGTTCCCTTTAGCTTAGAAGTGATCATGTAAAATAAGGGATGCTTTTGCTTTCACATGGAAAAGGGATGAAATATAATAAAAAAAAATATGTATGTACCTTTTGTGATCGGACAATCTATCATTATTGACACCGACTGAAAGATTGCTTGATATATCTACATCAAATAATATTATCCAGCTACAACCTTTGCCCTTTATGTACTCTGTTCAGTTTAATTCCCTAGAAAAAACTTCCCATGAACGTAGACAGTTTCAAACAGTTTTCTCGCTTTTAAGAATTGGCGCCGTGGCATGTTTTGCAATGGTATAAAAAAATTAGGACAAATAAAAACAGGCATAGTTTTGCAGTGTCAAGGGAAAAGGTTATGTAAAAAAGAAATGATCCGTTGTCTGATGGTCAAATTTTATTTTAATTTTTAGTTATTTTTAGTGTCGTTTCAAACAGTATACTACTGCTCCTACTACTATTAATAATTCACCGCAGCAACAAGCCTCCTGAGCCCAACGTAGCTACGCACGCTCCTCCTCCATCCCAATCTATTCAAAGCCTCCTTCTTTATACCCTCCCAGGAAGTTCCCATTTCCCTTAAATCTGTCTTTATTACATCCTCCCACCCCGCGGACGACCTACTATCCATTTAGCCTTAAACGTTTGGCCAAAAAGGTCAATCTTCGGCAATCTGTCATCCTTCATCCGCAGAACGTGCCCTAATCATCTCAACGCTTCTCTCAATATAGCTTTAGAAAGCAAGATTGAACCTCACTTTTCTTACAGCTTCCTGCTTGAAATGCGGTCAGCCAGCCGGGTACCCAGAACAATCTGTAGGTAATTTCTCCTGAAAACATCTAGCAAATCTTCATCCGCTTTTCGGAGCGCCCATGCTTCAGAACCATATTTTACCACTTTCATTACTGTAGTTTCCAATATTCTAATCTTGGTTTGCTGACTTATCTGCCTATTCTTCAAACTTTTTTTTAACTGTGAAAACACCTTGATAAGATAAGACAAGATATTTATTTCAAAAAATGACTATCACAAGCCCCGAAGGGCCGAATTCGCGTTTCGGGGTCATATAATAAAAAAAGACATAGAAATAGCACAACAACTAAAAAACTGGCTAAACAATGCCAAAAACAACAATATCAGAAAGGCAAAGCCATTCATTAGTCTAAAAAACAAAAAGTGTCAAATGTAAGAAAGTTAAAAAGGCACAAATTAAAACAAAATCCCCAAAAAATTGAGATAAAAATAATGTTAAAAAGGTTTAAAAGAGAGTATATAAAAAGGGGAGGGAATGGAAGAGCCAAACGGACACCAGCATGGGAATCACCAGTAAAAAAAAAAACAAAAAAAAAAACTAGTGGTTTATTTGATCAGTAATGAAGGGGACAAAGGTTTTTTCATATCTGGAGGTTGAACAACGGATGGGGGACAAGATAGGGATGGGTTCAGATTTAGTACGTGGCAGGCGGTGTCTGGATGGGGAGTGTCTTTTGGGGAAAATGTTTTCCGTGCGAGGGTTTATTATTGCATTTATTGCAAAACGGAGGCACAAAGTTTCTCTCCTGTGCTCAAGAGTTTCCAGCTTGGCCTTTTTTAGAAGGAGTGAATATGGTACCAAAGTTTCTTTAAAAATTATTCTTTTTTTTTTTTTACTAAACTATTATATTTTCATCATAATTTTTTTATTTCATTAGCATTCACCAAACTTCACTTCTCGAGTATGTTTTATATAATAGACAAGTACTGAAAATGGTGTTATTTGTCTTACTTTTTCCTTGCCAACTTATTTTTACATGTGGAGGTGTTCTGGGGATATTTTCTGGGCAAACTTTCAGCTGGGTCGGAACTGTCTGGAATATTTTTACATGGGAGGGGGGAATATCCGTGAGAAAAATTTTTCATGGTGAAATTATCCATGAAAGTATTTTTCAACTGGAACGGGGGGATTCTTCTTTGGCTGGATTAAGAATTTTGTTTAGTATTTGATCATTAGCGGCCTTAGACCTCATAATCTGGGGGGGGGGGGGCAAGGTGTGCCACAGAAGTATACAAATATAAAATACAAGCACTGTCCCCTCCCTGCCCGGACCGCCAATATATTTGATTAAAATAATGAGAGTACCCATTAATTAAATTAAAAGAAAAAAAAATCATAGGGGAGAAGATAGGAGTACCCATTTTGTAATGAGCAGCCTGTAATGGAAGGAACTAACCAAACCTGATTCAAGGTAAATTAGGCTTATATGGGTGGTATGCAACGTGTAATGTATGGGTAGCAAGGTATATAAATTACAAACGACAGAATCATTCTTCTAAACATAATCAGATTCTTCAAGAGAAAAATTCTTCATGGTGAAATTATCCATGGAAGCATTTTTCAACTGGAAAGGGGGATTCGTTTTTGGTTGGATTAAGAATTTTGTTAAGTATTTGATCATTAGCGGCCTTAGACCTCATAATATGGGAGGGGGGCAAGGTGTGCCACAGAAGCATACAAATATAAAATACAAGCGCTGTCCCCTTCCTGCCCTCACCGTCAATATATTGGATTAAAATAATGAGGGTACCCATTAATTAAATTTAAAAAAAAATCTTAGGGGAGAAGATAGGAGTACTCATTTTGCAATGAGCAGCCTGTAATGGAAGGAACTAACCAAAACCTGATTCAAGGGTAAATTAGGCTTATATGGGTGGTATGCAACGTGTAATGTATGGGTAGCAAGGTATATAAAGTACAAAACGACAGAATCATTCTCCTAAACATAACCATGCTTGAAACGGTTGAAGAGAGCAAACAGTAACCGAGGGGAGTGAGAGAGGGATAATGGACCTGAAAAACAGAGCGACTCGGCCAAATAGTAATCGAAGCTCTAAAAAGCAGAATTTTTATAACAATAGACCCATAAAAAAGTTGAGTTTTTATGCTTATTCCATATATATAATACTCGTTAAGTTTAATATTATTTGTTTTTCAACTTTTCCCTTGATCTTTTTTTTGTTTTTATCCTATGGGTCAAGTGCCATCTTTATTGAAGATTCACCTTCGAGGTGACGGCAGGACCGGCGGTTCAGTCTTCCTCTGGGCAAGAGTAAACTATATTTACAATTCAGCTGGCCTAGATAAACAAAATGAATACTTTCATTTCTTTTCAAGAGGAAAATGGTTATCTTCTAGTTATTTTTCTTATTTTTACCTCTGATAGGTTTTGTCTTGGAAGCGGTTGCAAAGGTGCTCTACTTTACTTCTGTGTTATATTAGAGACTTTTTTTTATTTTTAATCGGAACTCATGTTCAGAGTGCCTGATCCCAGTCAGAAAAGTAACGAATGACGTATGGTGTTATCCCGGATATGAACAAATAAAATTTGACAAGAACGCAATTGACAACCATGATTTGAAACAACAGGAGCCAACTAGATTCACTCAAGAACTCAGTTAGAAAAATTATTCTTAGGGCTCTTTTTTGAATAGATTCAATTTTATCTGATTCATCACGGGAGATGCCAGGATGCCAAACTGGACAAGCATATTCAAGATGCGGGCGGACAAAGGAAGTATAAATCCTTAAAGAATGGGATGGGAGGATGTTAAATTTATTCAAGATCTTAAGGAGAGACATGGACGCATTAGCTCTACGGACAATATCTTTCACGTGGATATCCCACTTTAAATTAGAGGAAATTGTAACCCCAAGTAATTTAAAGGAAGTCACAGAAATATCTGGGGGGATAGGGTCAAGGAAGGCGGGAATAGATTTCAAGAAATTTATCGTCATTATATTTGATTTAGTGGAATTTACTTTCATATTTAGGTTCTTAGCTTCATCCGAAATGTGGGATAAGAATTTCAAGGGGGTCACTTTTAATATTCCTGTGACATACTTCGAGGATCGTCAAGTCATCCACATATTTCCACCTTTGGGGGAAGTCCTTACCAATATCGTTAATCATGACTAGAAATAAAAGTGGTCCCAATAAGGTTCCTTGAGGAATTCCACAATATATAGGGAGGGGGTTAGAGAAAATATTTTTGTATTTAACAACTTGGGATCTATTTGAAAGAAACGATATAACAATATTTACTAACAGAGGATCAAGTTTAAAGTTAACCAGTAGTGAACGAATTAGGTTGGTGTGGTCAACCATGTCAAAAGCTTTTTGGAAATCAACTAAGACAAGGTTCAGCCAGACATTTGGTTTATCAAGGTTACTTACGATCTTCATTGTTCGTCTTCATTGTTCCCATCGTCTTCACTAATAATACTACCAAGGTAAGTGAAGCTGTCCGCCTGATCAATCTTTTCGTTACACAACGCTACCTTTTCATCTTTACTTATTCCTAGCCTTAGCGACCTAGTCTTCTTAACATTGATTTTCAAACCTATTCTAGCACCCTGAACTCGCAAAACCTCTAAAAGTTCATTCATTTTGCTCACACTTCACACTTAAATAATCAGCATAATCTAAATACAGGAAAGTTTTTCCTCTCCATTTGATTCCGTGTTCTCCCATTGCCTTTCCTGTGCTTCTTAAGACAAATTCCAGCAAAATGATCCATATAAAGGGAGATGGAGCACTACGAAAGCAGCTGCTAACCTCATTTTCTACCATAACTGCAGCAGTGTTATTCTCGTACATAGCACTAATAACTTTAATGTATTTGTCTGGTATACCATACAAGGATAAGACCTTCGCTCTTTTAACATTATCGAACGCTTGCTCATAATCTATAAAACTGAGGACCAAAGGTGTTTGATAACTTAGGCACTTCTCAATTATTAACCTTAGAATGAAAATTTGGTTAAAACATCCTCTACTTTTTTTAAAACCGCACTGTTCTTCTGAAAAATTTGTCTACTGCATCTCTCAGTCTAAAAAGTATCATACTACTAAGTAATTTGCTACCTACAGAGACCAGGCTAATGCCTTGATAATTAACACACTCACTCTTATCACCCGTCTTATACAGTCGTTTAATTAGGTTTTCTTTAAAATCGCTAGGTACTTGCTCTTTTCCAAAACAATATTCATAATCTTCAGTAACTTATTTTTAACCTCTGAGCCACCATATTTAAGAAACTTATTTACAATACTATCAGCACCTTGGGCCTTATTATTTTTTAATCATTTTAGTACTGTCGCTAATTCTTCCTCACAAAACAAATTTCTCTTCGCATCCAAGGTATCACAAACTTTTTCATTTTGCTTTACATCTTTTCCTGCAACTCTATCTCGGTTTAAAACATTCTCAAAGTGTTCTCTCCATCTTTCTTTAATTCCTTCCTTATCACTCATTGTGGCCCCGTTCCTATCTTTAACTGGGACAAGTCCGGATTCACTACTCTCTTTCAGTTTATTAACATGCCAGTACAATATTTTACTATTATGCTGTCTAGCTGCATCTTCCAGATCCTCGGGAATTTTATCCATGGCCTCCACTTCACACCTCCTTAGTTCATATTTTAAAGCTTTCTCCACTTCCTTTACATTTCTCTTGTGTTCATATGATCTATCACTCAGATAATTCTTTTACGAGTCCCTTCTCCTCTCTATCAAACATTAAGCTTTTTCAATAGTATTTCTAGCTGCGTTCCTAACTTTTTTCCGAGAGACACCATCAGCAACTTCACAAACTGTTTCAAAAATCCTCATTATTTTTGTATCACCATGCTTAAAACTACTATGGCCAGAATTCGGCTAGGGTGGTTTCTTCTATAGTTGTAATCTTCGTCAGTTGGAATTAATTATAGCTGCAATGTTTGTAGGTACATCGTTGTGTCTATGTAGTTTTTCACGGCTGAGATCTTTCATGGGTGTCATATTCCGTAAGTGTGTCTTCAATGGTCGCAATCTTCTATGGATGCAATTTCAATGGAAGTCATTTTCACAGAAACTTACAAACCTTATCGTTAGCTGACTAGAATAATTTTCGGTCTTGCAAATTCTTTCCTTTGGGGGTGAGGGCCAAATATTCCTTTATTGAGGACTAATTTGACCTATAACAGATAAATGATTCTTATAAAAACAAAAATAGTTTTGATGACCTATAAAAACAACTGACATTGGAAGAACAAAAAGTGATGGCAGTTTTTTCAATGAAGTGAAAAACAATGGTACTTTATCCAATGATAAAGACAATATGATAAAATTTTGCCACCTGTCAGGTGGCAAAATTTAAAAGAACCAGTGTGTTTCTATGGGAGCGAGTTTTGTTGGTGCAGTCTGTAGATGCACTAAAAAAAAAATTAAAAATATAATAATGACACTTTGTCCGATTGCAGAAATAAACATTGATGCTTTTTGCAAGGAAAAAAAAATAAAACTTTTTGAAATAACAGAAAACTCAATGAAATCAAAGGCGATGACGTTATTTTTTGGTTGCAGATTATCTGCAGCTAAAGGCAAAAGCTTGATACCGGGAATTCGTATTTTATGGCTATGAATTCTTTATATTTATATATCTTTTGATATTTCTTTCTTTTTTTAGATTTTTCTGAGTGAGGTTTTTCTGTTTACAAACAAAGCTGATTGACTGATCCATTGCAACTCTCGGCAATGGGCATTTTAATGAAACCATGTACCGTTCCTTTTGTAGATGCAGCTTTTTTCTGCTTCTTTAGCAGTTTTTGATCATTTGCAATTAGGGTATGGCTCTTTTGTTCCGCTATGAAAGGCTGTGTGTATCTGCGAAACGTTCAAAAAAATAAATGATATTCATCTTATTTGCTTCGTTTTTAAATATGTACTAGACCTTTCAGCCTTTTGAAGTCAAAGTTGAATTTTAAATACTGTCAATGCCAGAAGAACAGTGCTAGATTTTAGTAAAAATACGTTTCAATGAAGATGGATATATTCCTGGCTGCTATTTTTTCATTGGCAGTTGACCAGTTAAAGGTGAATTAAATTATACTTTCCAGCCTGGACCTAGGGAGCAAACCTTCCTAGGCAGTTTCTGTAATACTTGATCACTGCATGAAGTTGTCGTGCCGAATGGAAAGTGATTGCTTCTCTAATTTCTCATCTATTTTCTTCGTATATTTGTTTGCCTTCAATCTGCTACATTACAAGTTGAAGTATCCTAATAAAAGTATTCTGGTTTTTCATTCTTTCGGATCATGTCTTAAGATGTAAGAAGAAAAAGAATGTATAACTGAAATGGTGATTTAGTATCACAACACTTAAACCTTATTTCTTTTCCTTTCTTTGTACCTAAAACATGATTCTTTGTCACAATAAATCTTTTTATTTGTCAAAACCTGCCTAAAACTTGAGCCTAAGTTTGACAGATACTTATCTCTTCATCTTTTCAGAAATGCAGCATTCCACGTTTGCCACAACTCTGCGAACTATAATACTGCATTTGTCTGGAATCCTCAACTGTTTGGTGAAATAGAACCACACGATTGTAGCTGTACTGTACACTCAGTGAAAATAGCCATTTCTCTCACTAAAACTAGTGAAGAAAATTGGAATAGATTGACACTTCATCCTACTCAGACATCCTTCCAGTCTTCTTCTAATGTTCAAAAAATAAATCGAGCCAGAACTCCTTTAAGCTCCAGTGAAAACCTTAACGGTATTTCAGAGCAGGAAACAGTCACTAATGGCAATTTCAACAGAATTCCTGCCAAACACCGGTCAGGTTTCGTTGGTCTTGATAATATTGGCAATACTTGTTATCTAAACTCTGTCATTCAGTGTCTTATAAATACCATTGAGTTGAAAAATTATTTTGAAGTTTCAAGTTTCGTGAAAGATATTAACAGGGATAACCCACTGGGCACTAACGGAAGCTGTGCTGTAAATTTTTCTGCTGTTCTAAGGAAATTGTGGGAAGGACTTGAAGTGTCTATAGCTCCGGCCAGACTTAAGGAGCTTATAAGCCAAAAGGTGCCACAATTTGCGGGATATATGCAACATGATGCGCAAGAGTTTTTAACATTCTTATTAGACGCTGTACATGAGGACTTGAATCGAGTCAAGAAGAAGGTCTATGTTGAAGACAAAGAAGATGCTAGTGATGAAAGTGATGAAACGAAAGCAAAGGAAGCGTGGGACAAATATAAGCTGCGAAATGATTCGATTATTGTGGACCTTTTCCACGGCCAGTTTAAGAGTTGTCTCATTTGTCCACAGTGCAAGAAAAAATCTGTTACCTTTGATCCTTTTTTGTCACTCTCTGTTCCTATTCCTACTCTACCTAAAGTTTATACCATTCACTTGTTCTATCTTGATACTAAAAGACGGCCTGAAGAACATTCTATTGAGGTTAAAGAAGATGCAACCGGTCATCAGTTAAAAGAGATCCTGTCATATCGAACAGGTATATCTAGGAATGAGCTCCAAATCATTGATATTTTGAATGGAATGTTGAAGAATGTTGTAGACGATGAAATCCTTGTTAGAAATTCAAACTTTTTAGTTGCCTATGAACTTTGCAATAAGCCTGGCTTGAGCTGGCATCTAGTGTTTCAAAGGCTTCTCGAACCAATGACTTGTAATAAGTGTGATCTAAAAATTGGTAGTTCTAGATATCAGTGTTCACGATGCAAAGCTGCCTATTGCAGTGAGCGATGTAAGATAGAAAATATAAACGTACACGCATGCCATCCCAGATCCAGATATAAATTTGTTGGTCTTCCTTTTTGTGTTGGGATCCCGTCAGCTGGAATCAGTTTTCAAGAGTTACAATTAGAGGTTTTAAGCCGTGCATGTCGTTTTGTAGAAGTTGTACCTATTAAAGGTACTCTTGACTTGAATTCAAACGAAGGGGAAGAGGTCAGTGAAACATCCCTGAACGACTACTTTTATATGAAGTGCCTAAATGAGGATGGTGAAGGAATTGAAAAGAGGTTTGAAAATAATGGTTTAGTGAACCCGTCTACGAGATATCTAACGGTTGATTGGCGTTGTAATCCTGAGTCTCCTGTTTGTTGTTCAGTGAAAGAAAAGCAGTTGGATTTTAAAGTGATTGGTTTTGTGAATGACTATGCATTACATGTGCAAGATTGTTTAAGGTTGTTTCAAGAGCCTGAAACGTTGAGTCAAGAGGAAGCCTGGTATTGTTCACAATGCAAAGAACACGTTCAGGCAACAAAACAAATGGGAATTTGGAAACTTCCCAAAATTTTGATTATTCATCTGAAACGATTTTCGTTTAAAAATTTCTTTACTAGAAACAAGATAGATACTTTTGTAGGATTTACGTTGAATAATCTAGATCTCTCACCCTTTGTACAAGGAGAAAATGAAAGTCCTGTTTATGATTTGTTTGGTGTTGTAAACCATAAAGGCAGTATTTATGGAGGCCACTACACAGCATATGCACGTCTGCTCAATGGAAATTCCACTGATCTCGGCCAGTTTGGTAAGTACCTATGTTAGAGTCTTAAAAATTAGTCTTAATTAAATCCAAATGTAAGGATTGTCTCCAGTAAGGCCAGTTCCGTCAATTTGATCCCGGGACGGGAAAATCTAAATTTTGTCTTTAAAATGTTGGCTGAAACTTCCAGAATTTTGTCTAAAATTAATCTTTATGTTATAATGGTGATGAACAAACTTTTAGCTCTTGGTGTCAGAACTTACAAGTACAACAATTTAAAATTATTGGTAATCAGTGTAGCAAAATAAGGTAAACTTGGGTTTTTAGTCTGAGTTCTGATAAAAATAAAAAAAGGAAACAAGTTCCTTTGCTTTTACTCGCAATAGCATTGATAGTAGTGGCAGATCTAGGGGGCGAAGGGGGCGGCCCCCTAACATAGTCTAAAGTAGTGTAATTTACTTAATTAACTCAGGTTTGCGTTAACTAAACTTGCTCCTAACGCAAGTTTATCGAATCAACCTATTTTGCGCCCCCCCCCCAAAAAAAAAGAAAAAAAAAATCCCGGGTCCGCCAATGATAGACAGAAGTCTATTTGAGATATGTGTTTTTTTTTCCGCCGTTTAATTGTTGATTGACATTTTAGCTAACAAGTTTCTGCTAGCTTGTCGAAAAAGAAGTGTCAAAAAATAATTCACTGAAACATCTTACATGAGTGGGAAATTCCATAACTTAAAGGCTTGAAAAACAAATTTCACCTTAGCTTACTAGGCTACCCTATCGCTGAAAATGTTTGTAACGAACCAATGAGAGATATCACCTTTCATGGCGTCTCTATTAATGTTTATAGCGTAGAAATCAATCCTCGTTTTTTCACATAATCCTTTTCTTGTGTTATCGTTCAAAATTATCCAACAATTATTCGCGTTGTTTTAGTGGATTTGCTTACACTTTTCTGTGATTTTCAGATGCACTGGATAGCTGGTCTCCAACCGTGCAGAAAGTATTGCTTGGGCCGAGAAAGCGTTACAATTTACGTTCTTTTTTCAGCAGAGAAAAGATTTTAGCTTACCGCTTTGCAGTCCTCTTTATAAATTTTGGAAATAATGAAGTAACATGTCAAATGAATAATAAGCACAATGAAGAATGTTACAAACTATCCAGAAGTCCTAGAACCCATTTTTACAGTGTGCCTTTATGTCACATCTATTTTGATTTCTAACATCAAATTATTACAGTGCAAACACAAAACTATTATGCCATGACCGTTTCTACAGGCTTAATATGCAGTGAATCGGGACCCCCGACAAATAATTAACTTTGACTAAATAATGGATAATAAGTTTTTAATGGAAAATACGAGCGGTGGCATTGCTTTTAATATTGGCTTTGTGATGCATAACCTTTTTCTTAATCTATGAACAACGTTAGTTCAGAATGGTTATATCTGAGTAAATTAATGAAAAAAAATGGGATCCATTAAAAAAAAATTGTTGTTAGAACATCCCTAATGTCTCAGGTGCAATTATTCTCTACATCAAACAGTTTGTGGTAACGAACTGTAAGTATGGAACGACCCAGCTCAATAGTAACCGAAAATATAAAAAACGAAATGCAGAAGATAAAACCAACCATCCAATCTAGACACTTGACCTAGGCACTTTAAAAATGATGTATGATAGACCATGTTATTTTCATAAGATAACGAGAAACTGAAAATCCGGTTCTTTTCTTTTTCCAGATTGAATTAAAGAAAGAAAAATATATTCCAAACAATACATTTTTCAAAGAAAAGTAAAAGTTATGCTATGACCTAAGACGAGTAGAAATAAAGTCATATCATAATTCAAACTTAGAACGAACAAAACATATATTTTTTTTATTCCAATATATAAATAAAACTAATGATCACATCAAACATTAAAGTAAGAAATCCGATTGTAGATCAACAAATAAATTATAAGGAAACAGAAACTAAATGAATAATCAATTCATACTGAACAAACAAACAGAAATTACCAGAAATAGGAGTAGGACTACCGCCCCCTGAACCTTCGGAGGCCAGAGCGTCATATGCGCTTTCCTTAAAAATGATTCAAATGTCGAGCAGTCTTTTTTGTATTTATCATCACACTCACACAATCACAATATCAAGCTCGACAAGGTTTACAAATAAGAGAGGTGCTTTCTATCAAACTATGTAAACCGCAAAAGTGTCATTTGAGTTTTAGTATGAGCAATATGTTTCTCCAACACTGGTTTCTGTTCGTTGAAACATCGACATAAGACAAAAATCGCCGTAGTACTAACCATTACTGGAAAGAACTAAAAAAATTAGACTAATTGTTTAATAAACAATGATAAAATGATTGTGCTTGGTCAGTTTCCTGCATCTCCTGGTCTGCAATGTCTTTTGTTTTAACCTTTTCATGTATATTTCTAACTGCTGAGCTCAACGCGACGCCAAATTGGGCGTCCTCTTCTTGAAATGAAGGCCTCAATCATCTCCTTCGTTGCTGGAAGGATCTGAATCATCTGGGTCCATACCGTTGTCGCTATCGTCTTCGAACATGATCTAAATGATTTGTTATTACTCTTTGAAGTGCCTTTTATTTTCCTCTTCGTTACTGTTTTTTTTTATTTAACTCTGTCATTGGATACTTCTTGTATTCCAAATGTTTTCAAACGCACTGTGGCTATTATGTTAATATTCTGTGTAACAAAACTCCATAGGAGGCTGGCACTATTGCGATTTCGACAGTGTTCTCACGTGGAGAGACCGAGAAAATAGATGGCCTACCTGTAAGAACTGATTACAAGTTATAAAAGATTACTCCAAACCACTCCCAAGAAGTGGAATAATCAGTAAAAAAATCCCGAGGATTACTATTTACGTTTCATAAGTAAAGAATGACTTTAGTTACCTTTCAAATCCTTGCAGAAACTCAAATCAAAATTTACTACTAAAATTACGACAATAAAACACATTGTATTAGGTAGATGTCTCTTTAGTAGCTTTAGTGGAAGTATTGGCAATCATTTGGCTTAACAAAAGTCATGTTTAAAGCTCAACTGTGGGGATGGAGAAGGTTACAAGTAATTGTCCTCAAGACTGATCAGTGGCTGTGAGAGGGTTATATATAAATAAGATGGGTGTCTCAAGATTGGTGTCTCAGATATGTCTCAAGATATGCTAAATAAGATGGGTGTTTCGAGATTTTGGTCAGGTTACTTTGGGGAAAAGAGGGCTTGGGAAAGGACTAGGTGCCCTCCAATATTTTTGGTCACTTAAAAAGGGCATTAGAACTTCTGATTTCTGATCAAACGAGCCCTTTCCCGACCCTCTAGGAACACAGGTTTGATAGGATCACCCCCTGGGAAAAACAAACAAACAAATAAACACGCATCCGTGGTCATTCTTCTGGCAAAAAATGCAACATTCCACATTTTTGTATACAGGAGCTTGAAACCTCTACAGTTAGGCTCTCTGATAGGCTGAATCTGATGGTGCGATTTTCATTAAGATCACTTGATGTTTTGGAGTTGTTTCCCCCATTTTCCAAAAATTGGGAAAATTTTCTCTGGCTCCTAACTTTTGATGGGTATCATTAAACTTGATGAATTTTGTATATATTGAATGAACATCAAAATTTGATTCTTTTGATGTATCTATTGTTATCAGTACTTTATTTTTTAGAGTTTCGGTGGCTACTGAGCCGCATCGCTCCTTAATTACAGTTCGTTACCACGAACTGCTTGATAAAAAAGGAGTATTTAAATTTGGGAGAAGATTTTCAATATAATAAAATTTATTTAGGCTATTATTTTCGTTCTTATCTTTTTTATTGTTACT
This sequence comes from Artemia sp. Kazakhstan ARC1039, assembly GCA_029168905.1. NCBI lineage: Eukaryota > Metazoa > Arthropoda > Branchiopoda > Anostraca > Artemiidae > Artemia > Artemia sp. Kazakhstan ARC1039. The sequence goes on along the minus strand of JAQQPU010003029.1, from coordinate 23,433 downwards.
TGGGTAATAAAATATAAAAGAAATTGTTTATTTATATATATTTTTAGACTGGCGTCTTTTTGATGACTCTTTCGTTGATTCCGTCAAGTCAGATGATATAGTCTCGAAGAACGCTTATATACTATTCTATAGAAGGCGAGATCACCTCGAAAAGGATTATGAATCAAGTTTTTGCACCAATGGCATTTCTCCATATTCTGATTTGGAGGTTGATGAAAATGATGGTGGAGAATGCGATGATTTTCGTACAATGGACTAGTCCTGTTTCGTTGAATATCACTATATTGAACAACATGTTATGATAGTATAGAGAATTTTTTTTAATTCTTATAGTTTTACAGTAATGCTGCTTAAAACCGAATTCATGGTACCATATTTTAGAGGTTGATTCTCTATCAGTGTTTCACCTTCAATGCTGCTTTTTTAGGTGGTTAATTGCCGAGAGTATCAATGGTTTCTTTAATGTGATGCTGAAAAAAAAGTTTTCGAGTAGTGGCGTCAATTAGGGGAGGGTTGTGCTTGTCCTTTCTCTCTCTCCCTTTGGAAAATTACCTTTATTTGTTATCTCCATTGAAAATGGTGTTCTTTTGGGTATCTTCATTACAAAATTGAAAAAAGAAGAAAATTGCCTTTCCTCCCTCTAGATTCTGAAAAGCCTTTTTCTCCTCCCCCCTTCCTTTATTTCCGTATATTGATGCCACTCTTGTTGAATTTGTTGAAAAGTGTGCAATTTTGTCCATATATCTGAGCTATTTACTTGCTAATCAATCTATGAAACAAAGAGAGAACAAAAGTAACAAAGAATATTCATTTATGCTGATTTTGACTATAACGTACAAAGCATTTGTCGGGAAACATTTTTTCACTTATATATATATTCAAGTAGGTGGAATGAGTTTAAGTACATTTGAGTGAGAAATTAGTGAAATTGGCATAAAATAAAGGAAAAAAAAATGATCAGTCATCTTCGGTTATTAGTCTTTATAATTAAAGGATTTCAATTGGGACATGCAAAGCTTTGAGCCAGCCAGTCAAGTGCTCTAACACTAAACTGAAAAATACTTGAAGAATGAGTTAAGCCAGTTTGCCTTGTGAAAGGCTCATATCTTTATGAGTTGATTGATGAGAACTACTACTAACAACTCACCGCAGCACCTAGCCGCCTGAGGCCAACACAGCTACGCACGCTCCTCCTCCATCCCAATCTATTCAAAGCCTCCCTTTTTACGCCCGCCCATGAAGTTCCCATTTCCTTTAAATCTTTCTTTATGACGTCCTCCCACCCCAGACGAGGACGACTTGCTTTCCGTTTAGCCCTAAACGATTGGCCGAAAAGAACAATCTTCGGCAATCTGTCATCCTTCATCCACAACGTGCCCTAGCCACCTCAACCTTTCTTTCATTATAGCCCTAGGGAGCTGTATTGAACCACATTTTTCGTATAGCCTATTGTTTTGAAATACGGTCAGTCAGCTGGGTACCCAGAACAATCCTTAAGCAATTTCTCTGGAAAACATCTAGCAAATCTTCATCCGCTTTTCGGACCGCTCATGCTTCAGAGCCATTAGGAGGAAAATGTGTTTAGTCCTACGAATTGGTTGTTATGAATAAATAATTTCTAGAATTAATACTTTATTATCATTCTATTATAATTAGTTATTAGTAACTGGATGACTCTTAATCTGATGTAGCTTTTAATTGAGATACCTTTTAAATTGTTGGGGGAGTTTCAGACAAATCCTACCTCCGTATCATCATCTGCAGATCTAAGTTATGGGAAAAATTTACTTTTTGTTTACGAAGTTGAAAGAAAAGTTGGTACTGGTGTGTTATATGGACACTTCTAAAAAGTCAAGTTTGGTTAATGCTAATGAAATACAATAAAATAGGATGAATATATAATAGTTTAGAAACAAATTTGGGATATATATTTGCACATAAGGGGAGGGGGGTAAACCATAGTATATATTAAATACGTGACCTAATAAGTACATTTCCCCCCTTAAACCCCAAAAAACAATCGTTTAAATATTGTAATTCATTGAGAAACCACGGCTTTGCAGTCATTTATGTATAGCGGTCTCTTGAGAATAACCGGTTTGACGGCTTTTTCATTACTGGTTTCTTTGTACAATATATAAAAGTGTCCATATAACGCACCAGTGCCTAAAAGTTTTCACTTTTAGTATTTTTTCAAAGCAGGCTAAAAAAACGCTCTTATAGAAACTTTGACCCTTTTTACATTCAAGCGACGTTTACATTGATACAGCCAAAATCTCAAAACTAGAATAGTAAAGGTCCAGGGTATTTTTTACAGTTGAAATCGTTTTGAAATAATAGAAAGATAATCTGCCAACCAAGATTAGAATATTGGAAGCTACAGTAATGACAGTGGTCAAGTATGTTTCTGAAGCGTGGGCACTCAGAAAAATGGAGAAGACTACTGTTTTTATCTCTTAACAGTAAGCTGTACAAAAAATATGCTTCAATCCTGATTTCTAGGGCTATAATGTAGGAAATAATGAGATGGATAGGACACATTCTACGGATAAAGGATGACAGATTGCCAAAGCTTATTCTTGTTGGGCAACCGTCTAGGGTCAAACAAAATCCAGGTCGTCCCTGAATGGGGGGGGGGAGATGTCGCAAGGAAAGATTTAAGGGAAATGGGAACTTCTTGGGAGGGTGTAAAGAGGGAGGTTTTGAATAGATTGGAATGGAGGAAGAGCGTGCGCAGCGTTGTTGGCTTCAGTCGTTTTGGTGCTGCTGTGAGTTAGTAGTAATAGTAGAAATCGGCTCTAAGGAAATATCATTTAGGCTATTTTGCAGCTTTGGGAGTTTTCCTGTGGGGCTATCCGCTTTCATTGACAAGCTATCCGACAAAAGGCACCTAAAATGTCGTTGTGTTTTCAGTCAAATTTCATAGTCGCACAACAGATTTTCAATAGCTTTTAATAATGGCTAGTCTCGTGGGAGACCTGGCTAGTGCTTTGTCTTTGTGGCGTCTAGCCGAAGCTGATGCTCGCATAATGATTTTTGAGTTACAGTTCTCAAGTATTCATTGTTACTATTGAAGCACATTTTCTTTGATCTTTTTTAATTCAAAGACTTCTTGAGTATTTTTTACGTCACGGGAATATAATAATTGTTTAAGATTTTTCACGTTATTTTCGTGAAGTTTTCTCAAATTGAGCAGAAATTACGTAGAGCATTGTCTCAGGGACATACACAGGGGAAAGTAAAAATCGTATTTGAAATTATTACAAAAAAAAGAAAACATTGTAAACAGAGTTCCCATTCAACTCAACTCCCATGCAACTCAACTCTTTTAAATTCAATCCCCATGGAACTCAGACCCATTCCTTTTAACCCCATGCCGCTCAACTCCCATTTAATTCAACCGCGACCCTAGCTCAACCTAACCTAAAATTTGAATGGGGATTGTGTTGAAGGGGTGTTGAGTTAGTTTGCAGGGGGGTCAGGTTGAATGGGGTTCAGTGGCATGGGTTTGACCTGAATGGGGGTTAAGTTCAACGGTGTTTGAGTTACACGCAAAATTAAATAAACTTGTAGACACGAGCCAAAGAGGTCTCTTCCAAAAAGGTTCGTCCAAATGACCTTCCTTCCACCCCATCGAATGTTATTGAAAACAAGGGTGCAGAAAGTATTTAAATATCTGGACTTCGAAATGTGCTTTTCTGAATCTCAAGACCCCTTGTAAATGTTAATATCAGTTGTAAATGTTGTCTACTTTAACAGAATAATTATGTTATATTATAGAATTTTTATTACTTATATTATCTAATAGATTTTTTTATAGAAAGCCATATTTCCCGATTATATCTGTGAGCGCGAAAAAAGAATGTAAAAAAAACGCGAAAAAAGAATCGTGGTTGCAGCGATATCTTCCAACCCAATAAAGACGTGGTCTATAGTAATCCAAAATCATGTTTTAAAACAAAACCGTTCAGTGAAAAAAATCGCCATTTGTTGCTGATTCAGAAGTAGTAACTGTTATTTCAATTAGTCTTTATAGTGAAAGTTTGTGTGAAAACAAATTTATGGAAATAAAAAAAAAAAAAATCTTGAAACGCCCCGAAAATGGCGTCGGATCGGAATAAAAGTACATCATTGGAATTGTCATTGCTGAAAATTCCGTATAAAAAAACTTACCAACAAGGAAATCACTTTTTGTATGGGTAGCGCAAATGTCTTTTTTTTCCTTTTTTTTTTCTTCACCGCTAGCTAGAAACTGAAACATCATAGAAAGCTGTTTAAGGACTCATATGGAAGGAAGTTACAATATCTACGCGCTTTTTAAGTTGCTTGGCATAAAATTTAAAATGTACTGCAATTTTGGCAAAAGAACTGAAAGAACATCTTCATACACAAGATAATACAACACATGTATCTTTTGACAAGGGACATGATATCGTAATTAATTTAACAAAATTACAGTTTCCTATCTTGAGAAGCAAGGAAAATCACTTTTTTGCTTGGTAATCAGTGATGTGCCTCCTTTTTTCATTTTTGTTTATTCCTAGGGTCTATCGTACATTACCAGTTGTCATAGAATATTGAAAGATGGCTCGTTCGAAAGAAGGTCTAGATATTTAATGATTTTTTTAAGCAACCAAAGGTAATACTAATATGAAATGAAATTTTTGACAAAAACTGTATTTCCATTGGCAACGCAATAGCACTGCTTAAGTAAAGAGCACTGCGGGTACAATGTTTCTTTTTCTCTTCGCCAAGGCACTTCGTATGGAAGGGGCTATCGCAGAAACTTCAAAAGGGCTCGTACGATTGAAAATGAAAAGTTCTAGTGCCGTTTTAAGAGTCAGAAGTGATTGGAGAGCGACCAGCCCCCCTCCCGGGGACCTTTTCCCCTAAAGACACCTGATCAACAATTTTTAGATAGTCTCGTTTAACATAGTTGAAATATCTACCCCCCCCCCCTAGAGATCCCTTAGGGTAAGGGCTGTAAGTTATACAATACGCCCGTTTTTTATATAGTATTTGTTATTGGGAAAGGGGGGGGGGGCACAATTGACACATGCTGTCCCAGCAGTCCAAGGGCATTTATGTAAAGCTTTCAGGGAATATTGAGGGAAATGTTGAACTAAATCAAAGCACACTATATGCATGCAGATTGTCAAAAGGGCATATCCCAGGAATGACTTAGGGTATTAAGTTGGAATTTTCAGGGAATGATGAAGGGAACTGCTACTTTTATTGCGACTACTACTAAAGCTGAGGATGTTAAGGTGAAAATTGCAGGAAATGTCGTGTGCGAAGTTTATCAAAATACACTATGTACATTACAGTTGTCAATAGGGTGCATCAGCAATATCTTAGGTACGGCTTAGAGCATTAAGTTGAAACTTTAAGAGCATGATGAGGGGATGTTCAACTGACCGAAAGGTCAGTAATACTACTAAAACAGCTGCTAATACGATTATGACTGCGCATCTGCAACATCTCTGGAAAGGCTAAGGGAATTAAGTTTTACCTTGAGGGAATGTTGAAGGGGATGTTGAACTAAATCGAAAGACACTACGTGCTTACACCTTGTCCAAGTGGCTTATCTGCAATATTTTAGAAATGAATGTGAGTATTAATTTGAACATTTTGGAAATGCTTGGAATAGAGGGATTTTGAACTAAATCAAAAGACATTAGGTGCATCCAGGTTGTCAAAATGACATTCTGCGATATCTCAAGAAGATTTAAGGGCAATAAGCTGAAGCTTAAGAGTCCTGGTAAAAGACACTGCTTATGGGTAGCTGCAATATCCGTGGAACAAGCCTATCCGCTGAAAGATTGCCAAAATCGTAGTTATTAGGTTGAAACTTTCAGGGAATGCTTTGGTGGATGTTGAACTAAATCAAATATACTGAAAGCATCCAGGCTGCCATAGTGGCGTATCTTCGATATATCAGTAACGGCTATGGATATTGAGTTTACACCTTGAGGGAATATTGATGGGGATGTTGAACTAAATTAAAAGACGCTATTTGCATCCAGGTCATCAAAATGGCGTTTCCGCAATATTTCAGGATGAATTAAAGGTAATAATTTGAACGTTCAGGGAATTTTGAGAGGGGGTGTTGAAGTTAATAAAAAAAACCTTTTTGCACCCAGGTTGTCGAAATGACATGTCAGCAATGTAGCAGGAATGGCAAAGGGTGTTAATTTGAAACTTTCAGGAAATAATGAACTACATCAAAAGACACTATTTGAATCCAGGTTGTCAAAATGGTGTATCTAATATTTGAGAATTGCTAAGGATTTTCTTTTCTTTTTTTTTTTTTTTTCTTTTTTTTTTGACAACCGCCAAACGCCATTTACAAAGTTTTACTTTGAGGGAATTTTGAATTGTATGTTCGAACTAAGTTTAAGACCCTACGTAAATAAGTATGTTCTAAATGGGTTATCAACAACACGTCAGGAACAGGTATCAGTATTAAGTTGAACCGTTTTGAAAATGTTGGGGAGGGAGGGATTTTGAACTAAATCAAAAGACACTAGGCTCATCCAGGTTGTGGCATATCTGCAATATCTCAAGAAGTTTTAAGGGTAATAAGCTGAAGCTTAAATGTCTGTGCGAAAGACGCTATTAATGGATAGCTATAATATCTCTGGAACAGGTATATCCCCAGAAAGATAGCCTGAATTGCATATCTGTGTCATTTCAGGAACGACTAAGAATATTTAATTGAAACTAGTGTCTCCCTAAAATGCACTCTGTGGGGATATTTGCTGTCCACAGAAATAGAAATAGGTTCCAAAAATAGAGAGCATCTGATCCCAGTTCTGTGTGTCTCCTCCTTATCCAACAACCTCAAGGACATCTGATCAAAATTTTGAGACAGTCGTTCTGTTCAAAATAGTTGAAACGCTCAACTATTGTGTTTTCAGGGCGGAAAAGGTCACCTCAACCTCTGAGACAAGGTGCAACAAGCGTAGCTAACAAATGCAGATAAGCAGGCTCAAGTGTTTAATTCAAAAACCCAGGACACAACCTGCAAATAAGCACACAATAAGCAAAAGCAAAGCAAGCAATTAAATAGCAAACACAAGCAAAATAAAGCACTAATTTCAAGCTAGAATGCTACATCTCCTTTTTTTTCTCAATGCAAGCTCGTTTACTGTGTACATTCACTCAAGGGGGTAACTTCATCAATGATTTTTCCTTGTTGGTGGTTTGATTTGTCTTCCACTCCTGGTTCAAGGGAGATGTGAGGATCCATGAGTCACCAGCTTCCCTAGACTATGGGATTTCTGGCTGAGTGGAGTCAAAGGTGGTTGGTTCATGGTTCACAGTGCTTTATATCTGGTCAGTTGGTGGCGGACTAGAAGGTGATCCGAGGTCAATGGGTTTGGTAGCTCGGATTTTGAAATCTGCCTGAAAATCGGATTCCGGTTCGTCAGGATTTCCCGGCGTAGCCATAATGTGTTTTCGATTACGCCGGTACCGTCTGTTATTCAGCGTTTCTACAACGTGCGAGTGGGGACAAAAGTCTTTCTTCACAACGACTGCTGGCTGCCACATCCCATTCTTCATTCTTACTCCGACCACCTGACCAGTTCTTAACGGATTATGAGTCTTCACATGAGCCTTGTAATAGTGCTCCTGTCTTTCTCTCTTCCATCCTCGAGGTTCGGAATTCAGATCTGGAGATAATTTGGGACTGAGGTAGTCTACTGTATAAGGGATGGTAGATCTGGTGTTTCTGCTCATCAGTAGTTGTGCTGTAGACGCAAACCCGTCGATAGGTGTGTTCCGGTATTCGAGCAACGCCATCTGTAGATCAGTCTTTACGAGGTGCGATTTCTTGATCATACCTTTCGTGATTGATACAGCTTTTTCAGCCAACTCGTTAGACTGGGGATGGTTTGGACTAAACTTGCTGTGATGGATGCCCCATTCTTTTAGAAAGGTCTTGAAACTGCCTGAGGTAAACTTGGGTCCATTATCGAAGCTAAGGATATGTGGGATACCAAAGCGTGAGAAGTGTTGTTTGAGTCGTTCAATGATCTGATCAGTGTAGGCGTTGGTGCCTAATTCGTCAATCTCGAAGTGGCGACTGTATTAGTCAATCGTAACCAGAAACTGCTTACCAGACAGGTAGACCAGATCAAAACCCAAGTGTTATCTTGTGTATTGGGTTATCTGAGGCTGAAGGAGCGATTCCTTAACACTCATTTTCTGATAAGTGCAACGAGCATTGCATGTCTGGATGTATAGCTTGATGGATTGAGAAAACTCAGGTCAGTAGATAACAGATCGAGCTCTGTGTTTAGTTTTCTCTGTGCCCAGGTGTGACCCATGCATGCTTTTCAGATTTTTATTCTGCATCCTTCTCGCAACGATCGGGCAATCGTTCTTAAAACTATTCCATCAATGACGGTCAGATCATATCTGACCTGCCAAAAATCGGTAATGTCAGCCGATATTAGGCTTCTTGTTTCTGGTCAACCCTCTTGTATGATTCTCTGAAGAGCTTTAAGCTGTTCGTTTTTGGCCGTTTCATGCTTCAGTTCACTGAGTGTGTCACAACTGATTTGAAGGAGCTTCATGACCGAATGGACATAGCACTCGATCTCTTTCTGGAAGGAGTCCTCTTGTGATGGAATGTGAAGCCGTGAGATGGCGTCTGAGATAGGAATATCCTTGCCAGGTCTGTAGGTTACGGAATAATCATAGGACTGTATGCTACGGAATATCTGCAGCAGCATTCTCTGTAGCCCAGATGAGGACTTAATGATTGGGAGATCCATCAGTGTTTCAAGTGGCTTGTGGTTCAAGTTACTATGTTGAAATGTCGACCATAAAAATGCTGGTGGTAGTGACGGCATCCAAAAACGATCGTGTACCGTCATTTTCCTATTTGGGAATAGTTCTGTTCAGTGTCTATTAGTGATCTTGACGCATATGACACAAAACTGCTGTTCTGCAGCAGAATCGCACCAAGTCCAGATTTTGATGCATCTACTTGCAGTTCAATGCTACTGCAAGTCGGATCAAAGAAAGCTACCCATCCACAGATGGACTCTTTTAGTTGCTGAAGAACCTGTTCATGGTCATTGGTCCAAATGAACACCTTTTGCTTCAACAACGATCTCAACGGCTCGTTTTGGGTTAACAGTTTTGGAATGTACCGGGACAGGTAGTTGAGAATTCCAAGAAGGGTATGTAGCTGTTCCCGTGATTTTGCCGAAGGCATTTCATGGATAGCCTTGACCTCATTTGGATCCGGGTGGGTGCACTCACCAGGTAAGATGTGGCCAAAATAAGGGATGGATGCACTTTTCCTTGTTCATTTTCATTTCATTCTTTTTAGCTCTCTGCAGCGTCTTTCGAAGATTGACGTCGTGTTCCTCTTCTGATTTACCTGAAATGAATGTGTCGTAACTTATGACAGCTGAATTATGGCAGGATTGCCAGGATCACTTATGGCAGGATTGGCTGAAAAATCAGCCAATCCTGCTAAAACTTCTTCCATATGTCGCTGAAATTCATCTTGAGCTGATATAAGGCCAAATGGCATTAGCTTTGATTTGTATCGACCAAAGGGAGTATTGAAGATCGTCAACTCAGATGACTCGTCCAGACATAAAGACCAATAACCGTGTCGAGCATCAAGTTTCGAGAAATATTTTGCACCCTAATACTTCTGGATCGCTTCATCGAATGTCGGCATCGGGCGATGCGGCCTCTTAATCGCCTTGTTCAGGTCATGGGGCTCAATACAAACTCTAAGGCTCCCATCTGCCTTTTCCACAACAACTACAAAGTTTTTGAACCCAGTCGGTTGGGTGGATGTCTTTCTCAATTATGCCTAGACTTTTCGTGCGATCAAGCTCTTGCTTGAATTTCGTTTGTAGTGCATTGGGAATCCGTCTTGCATGCTGCACTGATGGTTCAGCTCCTTCTCGAAGGACTATTTTGCAAGTCCCTTCGATTTTACCCACTCCTTCGAACAACTCTAAAAATTCATCAAAGAGTTGACTTGTATATACTGGATTATTCTGAAGGCTGGGGACTAGTTTGGCAAGGTTCAGCTGCTGGCTTGCAGCATAGCCCAGTATTGGAGATGGAGCAGACTGCATAACGAAGAATTCAAGCAAGCTTTAAATACGATCCTTGTAGGCACATTTCAATCTGTAAGTGTCAATTACTGGGATCTTTTGACCACAGAAACTAGGAAGGACATGATTAGTTGGGTACATTTTCGGCTGTAATTTCAGCTTGTCGACGAAGTGCTTTGGCATTATATTGGCTTGTGCCCCAGTGTCCATCTTCAATTGGACACTAATCTGTTCACCGACTCTTATGCTTGCATATGGGTGATAACCTCCATTTTCTGCTGAGATTTCATGGATAAAGAGTTCATCATCTGTAGTCTGATGTGTAGATTCAATACCATTGACTGTTTTCTTCGCACTACGACAAACTCTTGTAAAATGATTTTGTTTACCACACTTACTACAGGCTTTCCCCATAGCTGGGCAGTTGTGACTCACTGAATATTCACAAGCACAGAAATATCAATCAGATTTGGATGCTTTCTGGATGCGTGAGTTCGGGTTTTTCTTAATTGCATCAACTTCTTGCTTGATTAGGTTGTTCATGCTGCCTTTAGCAGACATTATTATCAGTTGTGCCTGGCTTTCAGTGTATGTTCTGACGATTTTGATAGCTTCAGCTACTGTCAGTTCTCATCCTGATTGAAGAAGTTTTTCCCTGATCCTCTGATTGTTCGTTCCACATATGAGTCTGTCACGTACCATTTCGTCCTTGGTATCAGCTGCATAGGAACAGTCACGTTCAAGAATCTTGAATTCGGTAATATATTGTTCAATGGTCTCGCCGTCTTTTTGATCACACTTATGGAGCACATACTGAGAAAAGATCGGGTTTGCTTTTGCGCCTGAAATAGTCGTCAAATTTTTTCAGGTACACATCGATCTTGTTTTTCTTCTGCATCAGCTAATGTCCAGGTGCTGAATATGTCACGCCCTTTTTCTCTCAGCCAGATTAACAGGAATGCTCACTACACTTCCTCCGACTTTCCACTGAGAGGACCATCGAATATAAGCTGTGTGTGGCTCTTGAATCTCATCCATGTTTGTCTAGGGTTGTCTGATTCCCAATTCAACTCTGGATAATGAATGGCGGCGTCCGTGTCTGTCTATTCTGATACCATGCACCAAGCGTAGCTAACAAACGCAGATAAGCAGACTCAAACGTTAATTAAAAAACCCAGGACACAACCTGCAAATAAGTACAAATAAGTAAAAGCAAAGCAAGCAATAAAATAGCAAACACAAGCAAAATAAAGCACTAACTTCAAGCTAGAGTGTTACAAAGGGTCGTAAATAATGGAAGTTGAAAATTGTTCATGCATAGATTTGATCAGAGGCAACGCTATATAACGCTATTTTTCCCAGAGGCATTTCATGTGAAAGGGGTCGTCGTAAAAACTTCAAAGGGGGCTCATTCTATTGGAAATCGAGAGTTCTAGTGTCCTTTTTAAGGGTCAAAAGTGATTGGAAGGCAACGAACACCCCTTCTACGCCTACCATTTCCCCAAACACATCCAATCAAAATTTTGAGATATCCAATTTGTTCTACGTAGTTGATTTCCAGATAGAAATTATGTTTTTGAGGAGGACACTCCCACACAGCCCTCAAGGCAAGGGTTGTAAGTTATGTCCTGGGGGCAAATAAGCTTTTTATAGAAGGCTTTGTCGTAGAAACTTCAAAAAGGGCTCATTCGATTGGAAATTCAAAGGGCTAGTGCCCTTTTTAATAGTCGAAAGAGATTGGAGGGCAACTAACCCCCCTCTCACGCCCACCTTTTCTCCAACCATCCCATCAGAATTTTGAGATAGCCATTTTGTTCAATGTAGTTGAAAGTCTTGGAAATTCTATCTTTGAGCATGACACTGCCTCCCAAGGTCTTCAGGGCAAGGGTTATTAGTTATGTCCTGGGGGCATGTAGTTCTTATGGAAGGAATGCTCGTATAAACTTCAGAGAGGGCTCATTTGATTGGAAATTAAAAGTTGTAGTTCACTTTTTAAGCGTCAAAAGATGCTGGAGGGTAACCAGCCCCCTCCCCCCTATGCCCTTTTTTTCCAAATGTATACGATAAAAATTTTGAGATAGCTATTTTGTTAAAACTAGTTCAAAGGTCATATAACAAAATCTCCGGTGTCGACACAAACCCCCAGGGCCCGGGGGCAGGCGTTTTAAGTTATGCCCTGGGGGCATATAGGGTTCTTATGGAAGGGATGCTCGTATAAACTTCAAAGAGGGCTCATCCGATTGGAAATTGAAAGTTCTAGTTCACTTTTAAGAGTCAAAAGAGATTGGAGGGCACCTATCCCCCCTCTTCACGCCCTTTTTTTCTCAAACCCATCTGATAAGAACTTTGAGATAGCCATTTTTTAAAAAATGGTTCAGAAACCATATAATGAAAACTCTGGGGTCGACACAGCCCCCCAGAGCCCGAAGGCAGGCGTTGTAAGTTATGCCCAGGGGGAATAACCCTTCTTATGGAAGGGTTGGACGTAAAAACTTCAGAGAGGGCTAATTTGATTGGAAATTGAAAGTTCTAGTTCAGTTTGTGAGAGTCAAAAGAGATTGGAGGGCAACTAGCCCACCCCCACGCCCCTTTTTTCCCGAATGCATCCAATAAAAATTTTGAGATAGCCGTTAAGTTAAAAATTGTTCAAAAGTCAGATAACAAAAACTCAGGTGTCGACACAACCCCCCAGGGCCCGGGGGCAGGCGTTGTGCCCTGGGACATATATGGTTCTTATGAAAGGGATACTCGTATAAACTTCAGAGAGGGCTCATTTGACTGGAAATTGAAAGCTCGAGTTCGCTTTTTATATTCAAAAGAGATCCAAGGGCAACTACCCCCCCCCCCCACGCCTTCTTTCTCCAAGTCCATCTGATGAAAATCTTCAGATAGACATTTTGTTAAAAGTAAAATAGTTCAAAGGTCGGATAAGAAAAAAACCGGTGTCAATACAACCCCCAGGGCCCGGGAGAAGGCATTTTAAGTTATGCCCTAAGGGCATGTATGGTTCTTATGAAAGGGATGCTCGTATAAACTTCATAGAGATTTCATTTGATTGGAAAGTGAAAGTTCTAGTTTACTTTTTAAGAGTCAAGAGATTTAAGGGCAACTAGCCCCCCCCCCATGCATTTTTTTCCGCAAACCTATCCGCTACAAATTTTGAGATAGCCAGTTTTTTTAAAAATTGTTCAAAAATCAGATAACAAACACAACCCCCGAGGGCCCAGGGGGTAGGAGTTCTAAGTGTTGTCCTGGGGGTATGTATGGTTCTTATGAAAGGGATGCTAGTATAAACTTCAGAGAGGACTCATTTAATTTGAAATTGAAAGTTCTAGTTCACTTTTTAAGAGTCAAAAGATATCCGAGGGCAACTATTTCAAAGGGGGCAAACTTTTTTCACTTTGATATTGTTACTTTGATACCAGTTTTGATACTTCAATGAAGATTTGATTTATTGAAAAAAGTTTGATTTTGGAATAAGGAATTTATAAAAACTTGAAACTTTTTGTAATCAAAAGCGAACAAAAATTAATTAAAAAAACTTTCCGAAAAATAAGTTTTTCATATAAAACTAAAGGACATTTTAAACTTAAGCTCAGCAGATAAAAATACCTGTTAGAATTCAAACTAAAAAAGACCAGAAATTACTATTAAAGAATAAATAAAACCCAAAACGAACAGAAATTAATTAAACAATGATAGGAAAAAACATACAAAAAGTAATAATATAAATGAATAAATAGATCTTAAAGCGAGTAATGCTTAGATAGAATGTGAAAATCAAGCTTAAAAAAATATATTTTGCTATTGAAGTATAAATGAAACTCAAAACGAACAGAAATTAAATAAACAATCAATGCAAACAAACATACAATAGACATTAATGTAAACGAATAAATAAATCTTAAAACGAGTGGAACTTAAATTGAATATGCACATCGAGCTTGAAACGAACAAAAATCACTACAAACAAGAGTTTGGGTATCGCCTCTTTCTCTCACTGTATAAGTCTAAAACCTAATGCGTCATTGACGCTTTACTGAAAACTATATGCGTCTTGAACATTCTTGGAAAGTATAAACAAGATCAAATTGAATATTTGATATATAATGATATTAGTTGTTGAAAGATCCATCAGTACAAGAGTTTATTTCACTCTAATTTTATTTTTATTTTCGATGCTGTAAGAATTGGAAAAGAAAAAATTTGTAATATAATTCGTTTTCAATGAAGCGCCAATGACGCAGTAGGCTTTTCGTTTTTATTTACAGTTAAGGAAGGGGCAGTATCCAAACTCTTGTTTGTAGTGAAACTATATTCGTCTTCAACAACTTTAGAAAGAACTAATAAATTAAACTGAATATTTGATGTATAATGATATTAATTGCTGAAAGCTCATCAGTTCAAAATTTAGCATAATTTTAATGTTTATTTTCAAAATTAAGTACAAAAGAAAATATTTATAATAAAATTGGTTTTCAGTAAAGCGCCAATGACGTAGTAGATTTTAGACTTTTATAGTGAGAGAAGGAGGCGATACCCAAACTTTTGTTTGTAGTGATTTTTGTTCGATTCAAGCTTGATATGCATATTAAATTTAAGTTTCACTCGTTTTAAGATTTATTTTTCATTTACATTAATATTTATTGTATGTTTGTTTGCATTGATTGTTCATTTAATTTCTGTTCGTTTTGAGTTTCATTTATACTTCAATGGCAAAATATTTTTTTTCGTTTTAAGCTTGATTTTCATATTCAATCTAAGCATTACTCGCTTTAAGATCTATTTGTTCATTTATATTATTACTTGTTGTATGTTTTTTCCTATGACTGTTTATTTAATTTCTGTTCGTTTTGGGTTTCATTTATTCTTTAATAGTAATTTCTGGTCATTTTGAGTTTGAATTTTAACACGTATTTGTATCTGCTGAGCTTAAGTTTAAAATGACCTTTACTTTACTTCGAAAAACTTATTTTTCGGAAAGTTTTTTTTTAATTAATAATGGAAATAGGGGCATGTTCGACCCTGGGTGTACGGCTCTCAGGAATGGCTAAGGGGTGTTAAGTTGAAACTTCCAGGGCATTTTGGAGGGAGTGGTGAAATTTAACATCAAATCAAAAGACACTGTGCATCAATGTTATCAAAAGAGCGTATCTCCAATACCTCAGAAACAGCTAGGGGCATTAAGTTAAAACTTTTAAGGAATTTTAGAAAGTTTTGAACTAAATCAAAACGTGCTGTGCCCCTCCAGGTTGTCCAAAAATTGTATTTGAAAAATTGCACAAACGGCTAGGGAGATTAAGGTGGAACTTTCAGGGAGAGCTGAGGTGGATGTTGAATTGATCTTAACCAAAAGACACCGGGTGTACCTATGTTGTCAAAAGAGTATACCGACAATATATCAAGAATGGCTAGGCATATTAAATTCAAACTTTCACGGCATGCTTAACTGAATCAAGAGGCAGAATATGCATCCAGGTTGTCAAATGGCCGGAGCTGCAATATTTCAGCAACACTTAAGGGTAATAACTTGGAACTTACAGATAATGTGGAGGGGTGTGTTGAAGTAAGTAAGAAAAAAAATAACAATAGATAGTCTGTTAGATTTAAATTATTAAAATGATGTATCTGCAATATCTCAGGGACTTTCAGGGAATGTTGTGGGGATTATAGAACTAAATAAAAATGCTTTAAGTGCATTCAGGTTGTCAAAATCACAAATCTGCAATATCTTGGGATCGGCTTAAGGTATTAAGTTTAAAATTCAGCAGAAATTGATGGGAATCTTGAGCATTTGTGCTATATCAAAAGGCACTGTGTGTATCCAGTTCGTTGATAAGACGTGTCTCAAATATCTCAGGTATAACTAAGGTTAAAAATTTACGGCTTAAGGGACCCAGCTTTATTTTAAGGAAAAATTGGACGAAGTAATCAAGTAAATTTTTGATTTTGTCTTTTGGGGAACAAGGGAGGTCTTTTAACAAAAATAAGTTTTTGAAGAAAAGTATAGTTGTTTCTATTGTTTGCGCAAAATATTCATTCTTTAAATTGGACAGTTTAAAATTTCAGATCATGAAAACACGTGAGTTATTGTTTCAGGACTAAGGAAACCTCAACTGGAAACGAACGTGGTTGCATTGATTCGTGACGACTTATTTTTCATTTATTTTTAAAGCAAACAAAACAGAAGTCTTTTCAATAAATGAGCAGAAAATACATTTATTTAAGCAAGCAAGCAGTTAAAACAAAATACAATGCAAAAAGATTCTTAAAATGAAATACTCCTACAGCTATTACCACTAACAACTCAGTGCAGTATCCAGCCTTATGAGGCCGACACGGCTGTGCACCAGTCAAACCTTCTCTCTTAAGCCTCTCCCAAAAAGTTCCAATTTTCTTCATCCCTCCTTATGACCTCTTCCTAGCCCATTCGAGGGCGATCTGCTTTTCGTTTGGCCTCACATGGATGGACAAAAAGAGCAATCTTTGGCTATCTCTCATCCTTCATCCTTAAAAAGTGTGCCACTCATCTCAGCCTTTCTTTCATTATAGCCCTTGAAAGGGGGATTGAACCACTTTTTCCATACAGTTTGTTGTTTGACATGTGTTCAGTCAAATGGGTATCTAAAACTATCCTTAGACAATCCCTCAATAAAATGGTTAAACAATATTCGTCTATATTCAAGTTTGTAACTTGAAATTGTTCTAAAAACTATGCAGGTTTACAATCCCTTTATTTGAATAATATTCCCACTCTATCCATCAAAAATTGTACAGTTAAATTATTTTTCAATTGTATTGTCAAAATGTGTCGAAAATGTAAGTAGTAAGCCAAAATCTTAATTCTTAAAGCGGAAAAACCTAGCAAAACTTTACAAATTCCCATTTTGTTAACTAATAATTAAAAAATTCAATTCAAAATGAATATATTTCAACTTAAAAAACTTTCAGAAAAAAGAAGTTTTTTAAACAAAAGTAAAGAGCTATATAATACAAAAGAGAGGCAAAAAAAGTCAAGTAATAATTCAGGCTTAAAATGAATATAAATCCCTGTCAACGACTGAAAGGGGCCCAAAAAAACGTAAACTACAGTCAATAATCAAGTCAAACCTAAAACGAACAGAAATTACCAAAAACCTGAGTTAGGCTGACGCCCCCTAAACCTTCTAAAGGCCAGAGGTATTAGAAAAAAATGTTGTAAACGTTCTTTTGTTTAACATTTTGACCTTACTAAGTCCAAAATTGCTGAGACTTTCAGGAATGAATATCATTATATATTCAACAGTTAGTCTACTCTCGTTAGTTCTTTGTATTTTTTCTTGGTTATTATGGTGATTTCCTTTTTTCTTTGTTCTTGCTGTTGATGATTTAGCAAATAAGAACCACACTGCTAAAAAAAATTTCAGTAAAGCGAAAAAGACGTTCTGGCCTTAGTGGATGTCTAATAATTAATTCAATTCAAGAATAGAACATGTCTTATTTATGGGTCTTTCACCGAAATAATACATTACTTTAAATAATTTTTCGAATTACCTTTTTCTCAGATGTTTCAAAATGAATCGGTAACCAACCAATTTCCTCTGTTTTTGTACTTTACAAATACCCCTCCTAAGAGGAGTATTTTTAAGTCTTTTAGGGGCGAGCTTTTTATTTAGCAATTTTGGGACTTTCGAAGCTTTCGAACCATTTTTACAAGTCTTCTGGATTTTGCAGGGATATTTCGTGGCTTTCGTCAATTTTAATACTTGCCTACGCTGGATTAAAGCCTTAACACAGTGACTTAATTGACCTAAAATTCATGAAGAGAGGGATTCAAACTCGATTTTGCTTCCATGTTGACATTAATACCCTTAGTCTGAAACTGTGAGAAAGTATCGTGGGATGGGGACAAAGTTGGCCCACTTAAGAGTGCACAGTGACCCATGTCCCCCTCCATAATAGCTGATATACAATACACTAATATGCATTTGTGCATCACTGTATACACAATGCATATTACAGAAAACATTAGGATTACAGAAAACAAGCGCTTTGCTGAAAACACAAATCAATCTAGGAGTTTTGATACGATAAAAGTTAACCTTTTAAGGACACTTTAATAGTATAAAAGTAAAGAATTTTTAGATTGTTGTATTATTTGTTTTTTTTTCGTTTTATTTGGCATCACTTCTGCACAATGAGCTCAGTTCAATGATTGACTGTCGTTTTGGATCTGAAAAGGACATTTTATTATTATATTGCTGACAAGTTCGAAGTAAAGGAATCTTATTAGTATTAGGACTATAAACTCGCCTTAGAATTTGTATCTTAACTTAAAGTCCTCCGTTTATAGGGAGAAATAACTGGATTTTCTGAGTTCATATTATGGTTGATATGTTCTTTATTTCGAGTAATACTTGGTGAGACCAAGATGGTACCTGATAAATCAATCCATTATTTTATATGCTTCACTTTTCACTCATTAGGCAATATTCTTGTTTTTATACTTGGCATTTGTGTTTTCAGTAAAGCACTAGTTTTCTGTAATCCTACAAACATAGGGAAATATCGCCCATTGATTTATTTGCATAAGTTTTAATGATATATGTTAGAAGGCTCCGAAGTAATAATTTTTGTTCGTTTTAAGTTTCAACTTCACTCTTTACTTCCCTCAGAAAAGCTTTGTTTTTTATTTTTTAATTAATCTATGCTCGTTTTTGATTAAACTTTAATTTAGAGTCAACACTGCTATAAAACGATCATTTCTTGTGTATGTACGATAAATGATATTCCAAACTAAGTTTATCTTCATTTCACAAATGTTAGGAAGAATTACCTTAATTCTCCTACACAACTGTTTTCATTTGTCTTTCTTCCTCTTTGAATGCACAATGTTACGTATGGAGAGAATATTACGGTAAAATTGTCAAGTAAATAATTTGAATGAGTAAGTATAACAATAAGTAATCCTTCTTTTAATATACAACTTTGAGTGGTTCCAGAACCACATGCCTACACTTCTCTAACCACTTAGGGGCAAGGGGTTGCGCTCAGGGGCGTAATAAGCTATGGGGCAGAGGGGGCAACTTCTCCTCCCTGAACTCAGTTTTCCTCATGATCCCAGTTTGCCCAAGCCCCCCCTCCCAGCTGAAATTTAGTTTCTCCAAAAATCACCATAAATTCCTTTTCGCAATAAACTTTTACTTTTAAGACGAACAGAAATAATATTCGTAGTTACCATTCCTGAATCAGTGTCAGGCAATTTTTTTACCAGGTGATATTTTTCTAAACGCGTTTTTTAACTGTTGGTTACTATGGGCTATGATTCGCTCTTTACTAGTTTGCAGCTGCCGCTGCAACCATGCTGGGAGAATTTGTGCAAAATAGTCACAATTAGACGTTTAGCAATTAGCACTAAAAATACTTCCTATAATACAATATTTCTTATGCCATATAAGAACACCAAATTTTCAACAATTCATCATTCACATTTTGAATTAGCTACTATCACATGAGGAATAGCTTTCAAATAAGCCATTAAACATAGCTCATAAAAGTTCTGGTAGCCCACTAGCCCGAGCTTTTCCACTTGAGACATGGCACCCAAAGTCACGTTTTTAGTGCCATTTGGAATTTGCTGATGGTGGAATTTATAGGAAGGCCGTAGATATGAGTAGGGTGTATCTATGGAATTTGCTTGCCCCAATAGGAATCTCCATGTTATTTGCCGGGACATATAAGAAAAAATTTCCAGAGCATGTACTTGTGGATTTGCTTGCCTTATGTTCCTTGGTGTCTTTCCAGAGCATGTACTTATGGATTTGGGTGGATTATGTTCCCTCCCATGCTATTATAAGGGCTTATGTTCCCTCCCATGTTATTCTAAGGGTTTATATTCCCTTCCATGCTATTCTATGTTCCCTCCCATGCTATTATAAGGGTTTATGTTCCCTTCCATGCTATTCTATGTTCCTTCCATTGTTATTCTATGGGACCTCTACACGTGATTAAACACGTTATGAAACTACGTGCTATTTGCTTATGCGTCGTTAGTACCATTCCAAACGAGCGGGGATTCCCCACCTGTTCCTAAATATTGCAAAAAAGATAGCAGTATCAACTGGGATTCCCCGCTGTTTTTTTTTAATCGAAAACTAAGAGATTGTCAAATTGCGTATTTAGGAATGCTTTTGTAGGGAAAGCTGTCAATCACCCATGTGTTATCCACAGTTCCATTTTTGAAGTCTTTGCTATCAAGAGCAGTTTCTGATTTGTTTTGGACAATTGCCTTTAGCCAACAATAGTTTGATATGAATGTGTCGGTAGATAGGATTTGCAAATTTGATCCTATTAAGGTGGAGAAAAAAAGAAAAGGGTTTAGCATTTGCGAATACTTTGATGTGTTGTCAATTTAAAATAGTTTAGAAATAAAAAAATTTAACAAGAAGTGGCTAAAAAGTGTTTTGGGGGAGATGGGTTGATTGCGTACTGTATAATACACAAGTGACGTTTGGACAGTGTTGTCAATTTAAAATAGAGTCTAACGCTATAGTATAATAAAAGTTGATACTAAGAGAGACGTAGATGGCAAGAAAAGAATTTTAATAATGAAATTCAGAACCAACCTTAGAAATCCTTGCAAAAAAAAGTAGTAAGGTGTATGTGAGCACGAACCATCATGGATCATAAGCACCAACGACCCTAACCAGCAGAGACATCAACCCCCCACAGGTCTCCTATGCCAAACTCGAAGGGTGCCCCCCTCCCTCCAACTTTTTGCCCCCCCCTTCCCATTTTTTTTTGATTTTTTTTTACATGATATATTTTTTTCAACTTTTTTTTTTAATGTCTTCGAATGAGATGAAACATACTTAAATTCAGTAGTGTTTTGTTGTGCTTTACCTTGTCACAGTTACATTCTCTTGATTTTTCAAAGTTCGTTTTGAATTTCTTTCGTGAAATGCAAGAGTTGGAATATTTCAGTAGTGTTTTGTCGTGGTTTACCTTGTCACAGTTACATTCTCTTGATTTTTCAAAGTTCAATTTGGATTTCTTTCCTTGAAATGCAAGAGTTGGAATATTTCAGTAGTGTCTTGTTGTGCTTTACCTTGTCACAGTTACATTCTCCTGATTTTTCAAAGTTCATGTTGAATTTCTTTCGTGAAATGCAAGAGTTGGACTATTTCAATAGTGTCTTGTTGTGCTTTACCTTGTCACAGTTACATTCTTTTGATTTTTCAAAGTTCATTTTGGATTTCTTTCGTTGAAATGCAAGAGTTGGAATATTTCAGTAGTGTTTTATCGTGGTTTACCTTGTCACAGTTACATTCTCTTGATTTTTCAAAGTTCATTTTTGGATTTCTTTCGTTGAAATGCAAGAGTTGGAATATTTCAGTAGTGTTTTGTTATGGTTTACCTTGTCACAGTTACATTCGTTTGATTTTTCAAAGTTCATTTTGGATTTCTTTCCTTGAAATGCAAGAGTTGGAAAACCATTTTTCGTTAAGATTCAGAGTGAATAAATTCATTATGAACATCCTTTGTCAGATACATCAAATAAAATTGACAAAATCTAAATTTCAGAATGAATAAATTCATTATCAACATCCTTTGTCGGATATGTCGGATAAAATTAACAAAATCTAAGTATCAGAGTGAATATTTTTTTTTATCAACATCCTTTGCCAGATACATCGAATAAAATTGATAACATATAAGTGTAAAAGTGAATAAATATTTCTATCAGCATCCTTTGTCAGATACATCAAATAAAATTTACAAAATCTAAATTTAAGAACGAATAAATGCTTTAAAAACATTCTTTATCAGATATGTCGGATAAAATTGACAAAATCTAAGTATCATAGTGATTAAATTCTATATAAACATCCTTTTTTTGGATACATAGGATAAAATTGACAGAATCTAAGTGTCAGTGTGAATAATTTTTTTTTTAGCATCCTTTATCAGATACATCAAATAAAATTGACAAAATCTAAATTTCAGAATGAGTGAATTCATTATCAACATCCTTTGTCAGATACATCAAATAAAATTGACAAAATCTAAATTTCAGAATGAGTAAATTCATTATCAACATCCTTTGTCGGAAATGTCGGATAAAATTGACAAAATCTAAGTATCAGAGTGGCTAAATTCTATATCATCATCCTTTTCTCGGATACATAGGATAAAATTGACAAAATCTAAGTGTCAGTGTGAATAAATTTTTTTATCAGCATCCTTTGTCAGATACATCAAATAAAATTGACAAAATCTAAATTTCAGAATGAATAAATTCATTATCAAATCCTTTGTCCGATATGTCGGATAAAATTTACAAAATATATGTGTCAGAGTGACTAAATTTATTTTATAAACATCCTTTTGTCAGACACATCAAATAAAATTGACAAAATCTAAATTTCAGTATGAATAAATGCTTTAACAACATCCTTTATCGGATATGGTGGATAAAATTGACAAAATCTAAATTTCAGAATGAATAAATTCTATATCAACATCCTTTGTCGGATATGTCGGATAAAATTGACAAAATATAAGTGTCAGAGTGACTAATTTTTTTTTTATCAACATCCTTTGGCAGATACATCGGATAAAATTAACAAAATCTAAGTATCAGAGTGACTAAAATCTATATCAACATCCTTTTCTCGGATACATAGGATAAAATTGACAAATTCTAAGTGTTAGAGCGAATAATTTTTTTTATCAGCAACCTTTGACAGATACATCAAATAAAATTTACAAAATCTAAATTTAAGAACGAATAAATGCTTTAACAACATCCTTTATCAGATATGTCGGATATAATTGACATAATCTAAGTATCAGAGTGATTAAATAATATATCAACATCCTTTTCTCAGATACATAGGATAAAATTGACAAATTCTAAGTGTTAGAGTGAATAATTTTTTTTAGCATCCTTTGGCAGATACATCGGATAAAATTGACAAAATCTAAATTTCAGAATGAGTAAATTCATTATCAACATCCTTTGTCAGATACATCGAATAAAATTGACAAAATCTAAATTTCAGAATGAATAAATTCATTATCAACATCCTTTGGCAGATACATCGGATAAAATTGACAAAATCTAAGTATCAGAGAGACTGAATTCTATATCAACATCCTTTTCTCGGATACATAGGATAAAATTGACAGAATCTAAGTGTTAGAGTGAATAATTTTTTTTATCAACATCCTTTGGCAGATACATCAAATAAAATTGACAAAATCTAAATTTCACAATGAGTAAATTTATTATCAACATCCTTTGTCGGATATGTCGGATAAAATTGACAAAATCTAAGTATCGGAGTGAATATTTTTT
>JAQQPU010003028.1:42662-62425 GCA_029168905.1 Artemia sp. Kazakhstan ARC1039 | reverse complement strand
AGAGAGAGAGAGAGAGAGAGAGAGAGAGAGAGAGAGAGAGAGAGAGAAATAAAAAGGATTACAAGATAACTCAGCCAAAAAAATTTGATAAATAAATAGAATGATCTGAATCCTTTCGATGGGTGACTAACCCAGGGAAACTTAGTTTTACAGTCTGTTGATTAAAAAGTTTGCAAAAATAGTGCAACTGTGACTAAAAATGGGTTGCGATCCACAGGCCAAAAACTCAGCTAACTGTTAATTAAAACATAAGCCCATGGCAACATACTGAGGTACTTAAGCAGAAAATAAATAACAGTTTTTTACATGTACATTCGCTCACCTCCTTTTCATGAACTTTCTCTACTTATACCACTCTTTGTCAAGGTGATGACAAAAATACGTAGACACACAGCTAATTGTTAGTAGCTGGAGTGCGAAGCCCTAGGAAAGAGTAGTCAAAACACGCTATGCTCGGCACAACATATATATCTGGATTCGTTCCTTGCTTTCTCTGTTTTGGCACAGTTTACTTCAAAATATTATTTTTGTTTTATATACGTACCTTTTATACCTTCATTTTTTAGCGCTGAGGATGGCTTAGTAGAAAAATCTGCCGAAACATCCGTTTTTGTTATTTTTTCTTCAACTGGCCGTCGTTTGATTTCTTAATTATTTCTTTTTTTTCTTTGTATTTTGTTTTCGTCGATCAATCAGGGGCCACCTCCCTGATGGGTTATCCCATTTAAGCCATATGTTGACTCCTTGAAGCAAAAGTTTAGTAAATGTACAAGGCCTGGTAATTAATACGGGTGAAATACTAGTGGCATCTTGAGCACCAATGGCACGCACAGCACCTTCAAATATGCAGCACAAAACAATATAAATAAAATTGTACACAACTTTGGTTTACAAATAAGAACTAGTAACGCTTAGGTAAAATGCAATACTGCATGATTCATAATTTTTATGGGAAGACCCGAATTCCATATAAATAAGTCGTGAATTCATCCATCTAACTACAAAATCATTAAACTCGAAACCCATTTAACCCCATAAAGCATGACACAACGCTTTTCTGACGCATTCCCTATACCTTAAAAAGCATTCTTTGGACTCTATACGACACACGGAGCTTCTAGACGTTTCTTCAGCAAAAAAAAAACACGAGGTTTTGCAATGCTGAATGACATCGAAGTTTTGCAATGAGAGAAATAAAATCAAATTTCAATACATAATTAAGTTATTATATAAACTACTAAACTGAATTGTATAAATAAGTAACGATTTACAATAATCATTACACCGAATTACATTATTTTTGGCTAACTGCCAGTGCCAGGGGTTATAAGTGCCAGAATAAGCGCCAGTGGTATCTGCTGAGCCTTATAATTTTTTAACGTTAAAAGATCTATTCTGCCACACTAACATGTCCAAAAGACCATACATTACCATCGTTGTGATCCAGAACTCAATTGTCATTAATGATCAGTGATTATTTACTTTTACTTTCAGCCTAAAATTACATAAAACAAAAGCTTTAGCCCCAACCATGAATTTCATACGAAGAGCAATTTCTAGGGAAAATTAGCGTATTTAGATGTAAAAAAAAAAATATTTTGAAATTTTAGCACTTAACTCTAGAAAAGAAATACGGTATTCTACCCTTTTCCCTCTCTCTCTTACATTTTCTCTCCGTTATCATACTAAGTACTCCAATGTCACTTCTTATGTTATCGTACTAATCACTTGCATTTCAATTTTTTTGTTTTTTGTTTAGAATCGCGAGGATTGTTAAATTTCAAATACCAAATGAAGAAAAAATTCGCTCCCTTAAACTTCTATAAAGAAAAAGGAAATTATTTTTTTTCAATTGTTTATCCTTCAAACCCGTATTAAGATAAACATCGTAATCTCTTTAAAAAAGACTAAAAACATAAAAAAAAGGAAAAATTAAGCCGAACTAAATTTCTGAAAAAAAGAGAAAATTGAGAACGTAGAAATGATAGATGGTTTAAAAGTGAATTCAAAAAGAAGAATTCTTGCAAAATAAACAAAATTAATGTTAAAAAAGTGAAAAGATCAGTTATAAGGCTCAGACAAACAATAACATATTTAGCTTCAGATTTGGATACAACATAACTTCTTTTCTGAGTACCTACTGAGTCCCCCTCTGAGTAGGGGCTACCCCCAGACCACTCAGCGCATCCCCAGGTGGCGGATAGGGGAACGCCCTACAGATATGTAGGATACCACCCAGGAATAGGAGGCACGGACCAAGGGGGGGCCCAATCCCTGGGGATCCATAATTTAAACTAGGGCACCCTCGCCTGGGGGTCAGAAATACAGGCGGAGGAGGAGGAAGGCCCTCTAATGTACACCATGAAGGGTCGACCGGCGTGTGGACATGTCCGGCAGTTACACACCTTCCCCCAGCAATGAGAAAAATTGCTCGGCATCGCAGACCACCGAACGGGAGGATGCCTTTCTAGAGGGACAACTGTGAAGGGCAGATGATCCAGCTCTATGAACAATGGTCTTTGCTAAGGGTAGAGAGGAGTGGCTTACCACTGCCCCGACAAATTAGCCATTATACTCCTTCTCTTATATATTAATGGTGAAAAAGGCGAATAAAAAGTAAGAATTCGTAATACCGCGTCTGGGGTAACCGAAGGTATGAGACCAAGAGTTGCAAATTGCAAGAATGATATTGTTGATGATGATGATGAATATGATTTTGTTACCATGTTCGGGGCAGCCGACGACCATTTATCCGACTTGACGACTCTCCAGTAGGAGAAGACTTCACCTATCCTAACCCCAAAAAGAAATCTATCACTCGGAACGCTAAATGCACGCACACTAGCCAAACCAGGAAAAAGGGAACTAGTCCTAAACGAGATGAACCGTTACCGCTGGGACATCGTTGGACTATCTGAGACTCTCCTTCCCTCCACTGGAATAGAAAGAATAAACGACGTCACCCTGATCACGTCTGGAAGAAGTGATGGAGTTCACCACCAAGGTGTCGGTTTCCTCCTCTCTAAGCGGGCCAAACAGTCTCTTCTTGCCATCCATCCTGTCTCTGAAGGTATTACCACCATTCGGATCCATTGCCAAGGATCCATTGCCAACATGACCATAATCCAAGTTTACGCCCAAGACTCGTCCCTGAGTGACCAAGAAGCCAAATAATTCTACAGCCAACTCC
The DNA here is from genome assembly GCA_029168905.1 of Artemia sp. Kazakhstan ARC1039. Taxonomy (NCBI): domain Eukaryota; kingdom Metazoa; phylum Arthropoda; class Branchiopoda; order Anostraca; family Artemiidae; genus Artemia; species Artemia sp. Kazakhstan ARC1039. The sequence goes on along the minus strand of JAQQPU010003028.1, from coordinate 59,235 downwards.
AACACACCGTTGACATTGCTCCCAAGAAAGATGTTCTGTTCGTGATTGGGGACTAACGCCACTGTCGGACACTCAAATGATCAACTTGAAGAAGTCATGGGCAAGTTCGGGCATGCGCGGCAAAACCACAGGGGTGAAATGCTTGTCAACTCTTGTCGGGATAATGAACTTTTCATAACCAACACCATATTCCGTCATAGAGAACGAAGAAAAGTCACTTGGAGATCCCCTAACGGCCGCACTGCAAACACTATCGATTACATACTTGTCCGCAAGCCATGGAAATCATCAGTACTGAACACAGTTTCCACGGCCGGTGGCGACTTCGACTCGGATCAAGTTCTAGTCATGTCTGAGCTTCGTTTGCGCATTTGGAAGCCCCAACAGCCTAAGAAAAGCTTACCAAGATATCGTGCTGATCTTCTGAAAAACACAGAAACAAGGAACTAGTATAGAATAGCACCCTCAAACAAGTTGTCGAGCATCCAACCCACGGAAGCTCCAACAGCAGAAGAAATTGACTGACTGGTCGGCGAAAGGGCATCCATGATCAGAGAAACTGCTAGTGAAATCCTAGGAATTCAAGCCATTCGGATAAACCGTGGTTCACACCCGAAATTATTGATCTATGTGAGCAGAAGCGCACCCATGCTAACAAGGTAGACCAACAAAGCAAGGACGAGTACAAGAGACTGAAACGCCTAGTAGAAAAGAAAATGCGGCAAGCTCTACGACACTACGTCAATGAAAAATGTCGTGAGTGTGAAGAAGCCTTTCAAAAAGGTAACAGCCTCTTCATGTGCAAGAAAGTCCGTGAACTGTCAAAAAGAAGTCCTCGGCCACTCCTACACTGTTAAATAAACACGGGTTCCCAATCACGGACTCCGAGGGAAGACGAGAACGATGGAAGAACCACTTCTGCGAAAAACTGAACCCCACAATAACGCCCGACCCGAACATCTTACTATCCTTCCCAAAACCGCAGTACCCAGTTGATCCAAGCCCTCCTCCACTAAGAGAGGAAGTACTCTCAGCAATAAAATCTCTAAAAACAAACAAAGCCCCAGGCCCGGATGGTATTCAGTCAGAACTACTAAAAGCAGGCCCAGAAGAACTGGTTGATATCTATCACTAAGTCATAACAAGCGTCCGGGAAACGGGCCACTTCCCCAGATCTTGGGCGAAAGCCACCATCGTCCCCCTTTTTAAAATGGGAGAAAAAGCCAACCGGCAAAGATTCTTACAAAAATGCTCCTTGACCGTCTGAAATCTCTGTCAAACTACATCTTAGAGGAATACCAAACAGGCTTTCAGATTGACCGCTCTACCATAGACCAGATTTTCTCCAATCGGTAAAGGAGAAGTATATCGAGTTTGCGAAACAACTGTTACTACTCTTCTTCGATTTCAAGCAGGCTTTCGACTTGATATGGTGAGATGGATTATGTCATATCCTGCTACACGATGGAGTCCCCGAAAACGTAGTAATCATGATAATAGATATGTATTCAAATTTCATCAGCCAGGCCCAAACACCTGAGAGATTGACAGAGGAGTTTCTGACATCAGCGGGCGTTCTTCAAAGTTGCCTCTTTTCACCACACCTCTTTAACCTATTCCTCAACGCAGCGCTATCACTTACTAAAACTGTTGACGGTGCAGAGATTGGAGGGAAGCTTATCGATCAACTACTACTACTACTACTACTAACAACTCATCGCAGCACCAAGCCGCCTGAGGCAAACACAGCTACGCACGCTCCTCCTCCACCCCAATCTATTCAAAGCCTCCCTTTTTACACCCGCCCACGAAGTTCCCATTTCCTTTAAATCTTTCTTTAGGACGTCCTCCCACCCCAGACGGGGACGACCTGCTTTCCGTTTAGCCCTAGATGGTTGGCCGAAAAGAACAATCTTCGGCAATCTGTCATCCTTCATCCGCACAACATGCCCTAACCACCTCAACCTTTCTTTCATTATAGACCTAGAAAGCGGTATTGAACCACATTTTTCGTATAGCCTATTGTTTGAAATACGGTCAGTCAGCCGGGTACCCAGAACAATCCTTAAGCAATTTCTCTGGAAAACATCTAGCAAATCTTCATCCGCTTTTCGGAGCGTCCATGCTTCAGAGCCATATTTGACCACTGTCATCACTGTAGCTTCTAAGATTCTAATCTTGGTTTGCAGACTTATCTTCCTATTCTTCCAGACTTTTTTTAACTGTGAAAAAACACCCAGAGCCTTGGCTATTCTATTTTTAACATCTTCACTGCTCCCACCATCTTTACTAATAATACTACCAAGGTAAGTGAAACTGCCCACCTGATCAATCTTTTCATTACCCAACGTCACCTTTTCATCTTCACTTATTCCTAGCCTTAGTGACTTAGTCTTCCTAACATTAATTTTCAAACCAATACTAGCACCCTGAACTCGCAAAACCTCTAAAACTTCATTCATTTTGCTCACACTTTCATCTAGGATGCTTAAATCATCAGCATAATCCAAGTCCAGGAGACTTTTTCCTCCCCATTTGATTCCGTGGTCTCCCATTGCCTTTCCTGTGCTCCCCAAAACAAAGTCCATCAAAATAATCCATATAAAGGGGGATAGAACACAACCCTGCCCAACTCCTGATTCAATACAAAACCAGCTGCCAACCCCACCTCCCACCCCAACCGCAGCAGTGCTACTCTCGTACACAGCACCAATCACCCCAATGTATTTGTCTGGTATACCATACAAGGACAAAACCCCCACCAAAGCTCCCCTACCAACAGAATCGAACGCCTGCTCAACTGGCGATCAACTGGCATACGCAGATGACAGAAACTCAACAGTCAAGAGCACTTACTCAAAGCTGACACCGAAGAACTAGTGGCAGCAACCGAGGCCATTGGGATGGTCGTTAATACAGCCAAAACCAAGGTTATGTGGGTGTTTGGAGACCCTGCTCCGAAAAATGTGCATCTAATAATAAAAGGAGAGCCAGTACAAAATGTTGACTCCTTCGTCTACCTAGGGAGCCTCCTAACCTCTGATAACGACTGCTCGAAATCGATCAAACGAAGACTTGGCTTGGCAAGCGCCAGCTTCAAGAACCTCTTACCAATCTGGAAAAACAAGACTCTGTCAACTCCTCTGAAGGTGCGACTCTTCAACTCCCTCATAGTCCCAATTGCTTTATACTCAAGCGAAACTTGGCCAATAAAGGCTGAAGATGAGCCAAGAATCTCCCCACTTGAAACTAAATGCCTTAGATCCATTGCGGGGATTACTTGCATTGACCGAGTTTCCAATGAAGACCTCCGGAAAATACTCCGTTATCCCCGCACCATCATGGGCCGGGCCAGGAGCCAACCACTCCGCTGGCTTGGCCATATCTAGCGAATGTCGACCAACCAGCTTCCAAAATTCACATTCGAAGGATGGGCTCACGGCACGCACCCCCAAAGTCGACCTTGTAAGAGATAGACCGACAACTTCCGGGCCCGTAACATCCACCAGCTACTTCGCCTAGCGCCAGATAGATCGAACTACCGTCGCCACATTCATCATTTGCTCAGAAGAGAAGAAGCCCCAATACAGCCACAAAGGCTGGGCGGGACTTAACTCAAAACTAACTCTTTTTTTTCGGCTAAAAAGTTTTAAGAATTCATTTTAAAGATATTCATCCAACCTAGAAGAATATTGTAGGTGTTCTAAGAAATAATTTTTCTTCTATGATATATAAAGTCAATACGGTACAAAAAGTTGTAAAGTAACTTCCAAATTTTCAATCAAGAGTGTTAAAATTTTCTTTTAAGTACAATGACTTGCGTTCAGTGATAACCTAAGATATCATTATTTGCTTGTAGTTACAACATAGATAAAAAGAACAGTTAATGCAATGTCATTACGGACATTAATAGCAAAGAAGTAGAAAATCGAACATTTGTTCATTACCAAATACGACAATGGGACAGGGAACCAATACTTAGCTCAGGTGTTCGAAGTCAAAACACACTGCATAGAGTTTCTTTCAGAGCCTAGAGCATAAAGTGAAATATCAACCACACCCACACAAGACTTCATATTTTTTGGAGAAGCCAATACAAGTTTAAAAAAAAACTTTCGTGCTTTTTTTCATGAAGCCATTTACTAAAGGTGTATGCCACACGCAAAGAAATGACATCAGCATATCTCGTTAAATAGGGGCATTCGGTATGCAGAGTATTCTAAGGCCTTTGATTTAAAGTTTATAAATACTCTGCTGTCATTGTGAGTCTTTTGTAAATCATGATATTGGCTTCTAACATAACACATGGGTCTTACTTTTTTACAGAAACCCGATTTTATGCTAACATCAAACAGATCAAGTCTCATCTCCACAGAATTTCGCAAAGCTTAATCACGAAGTACTGCCAAGCCAACTCCTGCTCCAATGAATTTCTGCATGGACTAAGCTTTGATGTGTTGAATTTTGCGTGGGTTAAATAATCTGCAAAGCCAATCTCACTGCGTTACATGAAGTTATATAATTCAAAGTTACATGAGTTACCTTTTGCTGGTTTTGGTTTTTCAAGAGCTGAATTGGGTGTGCATGGAATTTTCCATTTATTAGATTTTGTTTGGGTCTTGTTTCGTATTCAATGATTATACCTCGTATTCAACGAGGTCGAGGCCGAAGGCCTCGACCGAGTCAGTTGATTTTGAATTGAAGTTATCAAGTATTTTGCACTAGGTTGCATCAAGACATGGCTAATTGTAGAAAGAGAAAAACCAAGACAGGTAGTCCAAGTAATTGAGAGGCAAATGTCTTGATGCATTGCAGTAGGTTGCATCAAGACATGGCTAATTGTAGAAAGAGAAAAGCCAAGACAGAAAGATTGTTGCGTTTACCCTTCAAAGTACCGGAAGCAATAAACTCAAATAACACTAAACGACTGAACTGATGAGTTTCAAAATATATTTTTATAACGCGTTTTAAACCATATTTTATAGTTTAAGACTATAAACTATAATAATTAAAAACGTTATAAACTATATCTATAACATGTAAAAAAAACATTTAAACGCATACAGGTAACATTTTAACGCACACCTGTAAATACCATATTTTCCTTCTTTATACTGGTCGCATGCCAAAACCTTGAGTACGCCAGTTCTGTTTGGGATCCTGGCAGCCCAAAAAGGTGCCTAACAATCATCTTTAATAACGCTAAATCCCTTACATCTCCCTTGTTTAGAGAGGCAATTTAGTCATCTTTAAGAAAAGGAGAACAAAGATTTCTTTCGTTTCGCCAGCACTGCCCTTCAATGCCCCCAAAAATTCCACTTCTCCCTAGTACATCCACCACCATCCCTCGATCTTACCTCATTTGCTTCAACAAAAAAAAATTACCCCAATAAAATTTCCCACAGAAAGATATAGAAGAACTTTTTCCATTCAGAATTGGCATGTTAGACAAGTGAATCCCCTCCCATTTTACCATCCATTGGATAAAATTTATTTCAAAAATTTTCAGCTTACTTTTTCTATCTTTGTTTTATTAGATTGATTTTTTTGTTTTTGTTTTTTAATCGAAAGACTAAACTGTCTTTTTGGTTTAATTCCTAATGTTTTTATTTGGTCTAATTCCTCTACAAAATTCGAGAGTTATAATGTTGCTAACCCTTTGACATGTCGATTTTTTTTCTGACCATCTTATTAAATTTCTTCTCTTTTTTTTTGCTGTGTTTATAGACTCTGGAGTGCGAATCCAGCCTATCTAAGCTCATGATAGCCCTTTCTCGAAAATAAATCTTATCGTACATATTTTTACATTATTATTTTACTTATTATTTAATCCCCTTAAGCCACTCTTCTTCTGCTGTCGTATTACCCAATCCTCAGTATAATTTCTCTGAGTTACGACTTCAGACTTCTAAGCTCATCAGATAAAATAGCGCCTTACTCTGAAACTATTTATGAAACGTTAAAGCCAAGCTATTTTAAGCTTCGCCTCATTTTTTTGTTGTTGTATTTTGTAATCTGAAATTCCGGGAACTTTGACCATATTTTGGCTGACCCTAAGATATTGCCCTTAAATTAAGGAAATAACAATATTTTTTCAGGGCATTTTGTCACCGTAGCAATAGCTGCTAAAATTTCTTGTTAACGTTATGGGAATAAGAAGTTGGTTAGGGTAAAATGATTATATGAACCCATGTGTCGAGAGCAAAACTTTCTCGTTAATTTAGACTCCTTCTGCAAATGAATTTTTTCTTATAAGTACAGTTTCAAAAGATTCCAAATATACCACCCTATAATGCCTTCTTTATTTACTCAATTGACGCCCAAAAATCTATAAAACACCCTCTCTACTGCGTTAAATTAGTTCCTCAGTTGTTTGTCTTTATATACTCTAAAGAAGAGCTTCAAGTGAAGCCCTCAAAATAGGGCTTCACCAAGCACTGCGAAGAAAAGCGAAGACTTATGCCAAAGCATCAAACATAAATTACTACTGAAGTAAAAAAACTCAAATACGCGTAGCTGTTTCCTATCCTTCGCCGCAGCTTGTTGGGCTTTGCGCAGCTCCGACACTCAGACTCTAGTTTAGTGAACTTAGAAACGCTAAATGACAGCAGAGAAATGGAACAAGGATTTCACATTGAAAGATGGCATTATTATTTGGAATTTCTGTTTTAAAAACATTCCTGTAAATTCATTAATAAATTTTTGAAAAAAAAATAGGAAGTCTAAAGAAACATTTTAAAATATTAATTTGCAGGAAAAGGGGAAGGGGAAACATCCACCCTTCTCGCCCAAATTGATTTTTATTATCCTTTAGCATGTTTATTTTTTTCCACAAGTAAATTGCACATAGCATTACAAGTTAATCAAATTACCTTACTAACAGCGTCTTCCTCCAGAATATCTTGCAGCATCACCAAACTAAAAGAATTTCTTAAAATCGTTCTGCAAACAACATCACTAACTCCAGGATTACTAATTTTATCACAACAAAAACCATCTAAATTCCAGGAGCCAAGCCGAAAAGAGCCTTCAGCTATTGGCTCTCCAGCAGGCAGTAAAGTTGACACTTCTACATGCTCAAGTGCTAATACTAAGGCTTGAATTTGCTCCTTTTGTGTTATGACTTGAATGCCCCCTTCCACTGAACCAAACCTTTCAGAGTTCTGCATAGACGAAGTTGAAGAAGCGCACACTGGAATAAAAACTTTAAGTAAAAGGTATTCAAACCTTGAAGCAAATAAGCATTTAAATTCAGCAAAGACCAACTTAGCCAACAAGGCTCGATAAATATGAATAAACGACTCTAGTACTATTCTGCATGTTTCATAAATCAATTTAGCACTTCTATTCAGCCTGGTACTATTAAGATATCAACTGCCGATGCCAATCTTTATTTATCAGTACTACATATTGGTGATAAACATATTCTACAAATTGCAATAAATGCTGAGACTTTACTACAAGACACCTGCCAATACTGTGACCAATATCAAGCATATGTAACCAATATCTTACGTGATATTGGATCAATATCATATTGGAAATATGTGACCAATATCATATTCTTGAAACTGCCGTCAATTGTGTGATTCGGCTGAAAAAAATCTTGTCAATGGTCTGCTTTGAATCCTTTACTCATAAGCCCATGCGAGCATGTTGTTCCTCATTAAGGTCAAGGGAATGATCCTTATTATTAATGCTTCATTTCTACTGAAGCACTTCTGTGGCGTGAATCTGTAAAGGTTTTTAGTGCTTTACTTGATCTACATTTTAAATTTGACAGACATGTATTAGAAGTTGTACTAGTAATTATCATATTTTAAACTGAATAAGAACCTTGAAAGGTTCAAGCTCAGGAAGTTCCTGACACTTTCCTACAGTTAAATTCGGTCTATTCTGCAGTATAGCCTACTATTCCATATTTGGAGAACTGTTTCTACTCTCAGAAGATCACCAAGCTGTAAGTTTTGTTCAATTTCGTAGACATGCTGCAGATATAGTTAATATACAATAATACTGAGGATGTTGATAATATTTCCTATTTGAGTTCATAAGTTATAACTCAACTTGTAATCACCTTTTTGAATCATATGCTAAAAAACCCTGGAAAAAAAGAGGACAATATTCGTTTGCTAAACGGGTTGCTAAATCGTGAATTACCCAGCCTTCTTCAGCTGCTGAAGCGACTAAATCACCTAAACACAGTATAGCGGGTGGTCAGTCTAATCTGCCAATGTCTTGGCTGCACCTATGTAAGGTGAGGAAGCCTAGACTCATTTAAGGATTTTATGACTTTAGTTGAAGAAAAGATTGTTTTATAGATATAATTTTATGAGTAAGTTTATTTATTTATTTTTTATTTCGCTGATGATACCTTTTGAATATATAGCCGAAACGTCAAATGATTATACTACCAGGTTATTCACTGTTCACAAATGTCCTCCTTATCAATTTCTTCTTTATGTCTTCTTCTTTTGAAATTGATCTTCTTTTTGTCTGCCAATGGTTTGTTATTGTCAATTTCGTCCTATTTCTTTTTCTAGTGTTATTTTGAAGCGACACAGAGTCATTTACACAATATCAATTCAAATACAAGAATGTAATCGAGACTAAATTTTGTATGGTCTACATACAAACTACTACTACTAGCAACTCACAGCAGTACCAATGCAAACTAGCCCAACACAGTGGGGCACACTGCTACTCCACCCTAATCAATTCAAAGCTTCACTCTTAACCCCCGGGACGACTTGCTTTTCATTTGGCCCTAGATGAAACTGTTGTTTCCAAAATTCTAGTCTTGGTTCACAGATTTGTCTTCTTATTCTTCCAAATTTTTTCCAACTGCGAAAAAACACCCTGAGCCTTGGCTCTTCACTTTTAATATCTTCACTGCATCCACCATCTTTACTAATAATGCTATCCAGACAAGTGAAGCTATCCACTATATCGATCTTTTCGTTACTCAACATCGTCGCTTTACCTTCATATTTTCCTAGTCTGAGCAACTTAGTCTTCTTAACATTAATATTCAAACCTATTCTTACACCCTGAACTCTCAAAACCACCAAAAATTCCTTCGTTCTGCAACCATTTTCATCTGGGACATTCAAATAGTCCACATAATCTAGTCTAGGAGAGTTTTATCACATAACTTGATTTCATGCTCTCCCATTGTCTTTGCCGCCTTTCTTAAAACAAATTCCTCCAAAATGATCCACAAAAATGGGGATAGAACATAACCCTGCTTAGCTCCTGATTCAAATACCAAACCAGCAACTAACCTCATTTCCTACCTTAACCGCACCAATATCGTTCTCGTACATAGCACTAATCACTTTACTATATATATCTGGTAAACCATATAAGTATAGGACCTTCACTAGAGCTATTCTATCGCCTGAATCAAACTCCTGTTCATAATCTACAGAACTGATGACTAAAGCGATCTGACGATTCAGGCCCTCTTCCCAATTAATATTATAAGAATGAAAATATTAATTAACCACACCATCTGTACAATGGCCTAATTCTTTATTATTATAGTGATTTGTTTTTTACTTGTCTTCGATGTTTTGAGAAACTAAAACACATTGTTCAAAATACATAGTTTTCAATGAAATGCGAATGACGTAATAGGCGTTAGGACTTTTAAAATTAGGGGAGGGGGGGGGGCAGTGGCCAAACCCCTGTTTGTGGTAATTTTAGTTTGTATTAAGTTTGACTTGGTTGATAAATTCAACTCAATTTTTACACGTTTCAAGTTTTATTTATTAAGATTTATCTGTAGTCGTTAGGTCGTTAGGTTTAATATGATCATCTATTAAAATTTCTGTTCATTTTGAGTTTCGTTTATTCTTTGTAGTAATTTCTGGTTGTTTTGAGTTTTAATTATTGTATGACTTTATTTCTACTGGTCTCTGCACCCTGTACTTGTTGAAGAAATAACATTTTAAAAGTTCACAAATTTTCATAGGCATTTTGTTTGTTCAAAAAATAGCTAATCAATTTTCTGCGTGGAAAGCTTGCTTTCGTTGAATTCCCATGCTTATTTTTGCTAAGATATTGAGTAAAAACGTTCCAACAATTCATGTTTTCCAGAGCATTGATTTATAGTCAGTTGTCCTCACTCTTTCTTTCTTTCATGAAAAGTCTCAATAAAATATTGTCAAACATAACGCATCCTTTATAATCAGTTACTACAGTACAGTGGCTGCAGGACTCTCCTCTGGAGATGGGGGATGGAAGTTCAAGCCACTCTGTAGTAACATAAGTAGCTCACACACATTTGGCTCTCTCTGTGGCTCTTTTCAGGATCAGTAATAGAACTGTTTTCTTTTGAATCCGACTAACGCATATTAGACACAGAAAAAAGCCTTCGGCTTCTTCTTAGCAGGACTAGTGAAAAACGAACTACGTTGTCATCGCTGCCCATGGCACCCATTAAAATATTTTACTATAGCGTCATTTATGGCTGTAACCTACGATTATGACGCCATTCTTCATCTTGTATAATAAAATACAGCTTTTTGTCACAAAATTGATTTCATTTTAAATGTTGTATTTTGTTAACTGCAGAAGCCACTAGATGTAGCAATTTTCTTTAAATTGAGTCTTTAAACAGCTCTCTATGATATTCCGCACCCCACTAGCGGTGGAGAAAAAAAAAAAGAAAAAAAAACACAAAAAAAGAGGATACATCAGTGCTTCCCATACAAAAGTGACTTTCTTTGTTGTTTAAGCCAGGGGACAGTAAGTCTCGTGTATAATTTTCCGGCCGTGGTGATACCAATGGCATACATTTTATTTTGATCCGATTTGGTGTCAAAATAATTAGTTTAGGGTTACTATTGTCCAAGGTTTGTCATTCACTATGTTCAGTACTGTATCTAACTCTTCTTCGTAAACATATATCCCTTCATTTCCAAATTATGACAAACTTTTCCATTCTTTTTTATAGTTTCTAATAACTTTACCACGGTTTGAGGTATCCTCAAGATGTTCTGCTAATCATCTCTCTGCCCATGTTCTGCTCCATACAAAGATCCCCCAAATTCTTCAACTTTAAAGGGTACGTATCCTCCTTCAAGGGGAAATGTCGATTGGCACCCCATATAAAATTCCGTGTTATAGACCGTTTTACTCTTCTGTCTTAAAATTACCCACAACAATAGGAATGTTCCTATATCTTCTCGGCAACCCTACACGTGTACGCGGTGAGTTTGTTCTTGTAGCATATGGACCTTAATATTTCTACAGTTTAGTATTTGGGGTATGTTGAGTTTCTCAGATAAAGTGCACTCATAAATATTTACAACATTATCCGCACAGATTCAAGAAACAGCTTTTGTTGCCCAGACAACTCGTAGGCTATATTTTACGCCTAGCTCTGTAAATACGTATTTTTATAGGTTATTGTAGGGGTATTAAGGACTTATTCTGTCCCTTAAATGAATTGGATTTCAATGAAGCCGTCAACCTAGCAAAGAGCGAACCACGGCCCATAGTACCCAAAATTTAGAAACGCGTCTAAAAAACATATAGTGAGAAAATATTGTCATTTATAGCTGATCCAGAAATAGAAAATCATTATTTCGATTAGTCTTAATAATAAAATTTTATTTTAGAAAAAATAATTATGGGAATTTCAGAAAATAGCCTGAAAACCCTCGAAAATGGCGTCAGGTCAAAACGAAAAGTACATAATTGGAATCATCATTGTCAAAAGTCCCATATGGGAAACTTAAAGGCCCTCACCTTGAACAACAGAGAAAATCTCTTTTTTGCCTGGGTAGCACTGACCTCTTTTTATGTTCTTGCTTCTTCTTCTATTTTTTTTTCTCATTGCTAGCAGGACACTGGATCGCTATAGAGAGCTGTGCACACGTATCTTTTGAAAATTAGCTTCTCTGTGGTATAATATCATATCTGCATATACATTGTATTGTGTGTGTGTGTGGGGGGGGGGGGAAATTTTGGGGCTGGGAAAAACTTCTTCGAAACCGCCGAATACCGGCAAATTAAACAAAAATACAGAAAAACCTTTAAAAAAACCTGAACTATAGACATTCCGAGGGAGGGGAAGGGGAGCTTAAAAGTTTCGCCTTTACATACCTGTCTGCTGTAAAGGGAGTGAATATAAGGTTGTTGACGAAATTATCAGTCTCAAGTCTAATACTTACTTGATAGACCATTGGATGTTAGTTCTTCACTTATTGATCCACCATCTTCAACCGTTAGGTATGGCATGAAAGCTAGCATAAAGCGAAAATTGATGGAGCGAACCCGTTTCAAATCCTGAAGTGACCGGAAAGATCCCTTGAAAAATTAAGTGTTTTATTAGAGACCTAAAGCACATTATGATGTATGGCAGTGTGATATCACCCGAGTATTACATTCATTATATCATACTGAACAATAAGGTGTACAGATGAAACTCAATGCATAATCTAAACACAGATTCATTTTGGTAAGAAGTTCATTTTTTTGAAAGGAGACTGAAAAGAAAAATCAACACACAGATAGGATACAAGGGGGGGGATTTCCATAAGAGTGGCCGAAGGACCTCTATTTCCAGAAGGTTGGTTAAAAGGACATTACAATACACAAAATATGGAACTTTTTATAGGAGTCCAGCCCCCTCAAATCGGTGTAAAGAAAACAACAACAATACATTAATCTAAAAGTTTGGGTTGCGCATAAATATAGTACATAATATATATGCGAACTAAAGCGAGAAGGAGAAATAGAGAGAGAGAGAGAGAGAGAGAGAGAGAGAGAGAGAGAGAGAGAGANAGAGAGAGAGAGAGAGAGAGAGAGAGAGAGAGAGAGAGAGAGAGAGAGAGAGAGAGAGAGAGACTCAAATAACTTTTCCAGCTCAAGTCTGTCCCTGAAGAGCAACCTAAGTATGATGTACAGCCAGGAACTTTCCTGGAATTGCACTATTCTAATGAGAACTACTATAAAGCAGGGCCAAACAGCCCGAGTCTACTGACCAAATATAAGGTTTTAGGCCACGGCGTTAACCCAAGCGAAAACTTTGAAAACTCTTCCGCAGGTATGTCTATTTGTGTTCTAAATTTTCCTTCAAGATGCTCGGTTGTATGCCTGTTTTAATTTTGTTTCACTTAAAATAAAACGGTACTTGTTAAATATTCAGAACACACAAGAGAATTTTGATCTGAATGTAAGAATAAGAAAACCGGTTTTACAGTCACAAAGAGAAGTGATGGGTGACAGAATGCATTAGACTTATAAAATTTGGGCTATATATTTGAACATTAGAGGAGGTGGGAGTAAAGTATAGCGGGCCTTCATGCAAAATGCGGTTGCTGAAGCTATTCTGCATATTATGAAGTAAGAATTGTTTTCGAACTTCACGCTGTCCGAATACTTTACCAACCCCCCCCCCCTTCCCCTAATGTGCAAATATATAGCCCAAGTTACTTGAGTCCAATGCATTCTGTCAAACTAAATAAGTCTTGGGGTTGTGAAATATGAAACCGGTTTTTACAGATCTAAAGGTCAAAATTCTTGAGTGAGTTCTGAATAATCAACAAGTACAAAAAAAAACTCCCAGGACTTGGATATCAATTACCTGATATATTTGTTTACACATAACACTTGGATGATAGTGATGAAAAGCAACATCCGGTTTTCAATAATGTGTACTTACGTCATACACGAACTTTTGACATTTTGTCTTGTTGGCAATTAGAGGCATTGCCTTATCTCTAACAGAAAAAGAAAACTTCTTTCAGTAATCATTTAATCTATCAGTCATTAAAACAGTTGTTTTCGTTATTGAAAATGATGATCATTTTCACCTTGTATTTCTTACTTTTTTAGTCAATAGCCACATTTTTCTTATCGGCGACAATGCAGCAAATAGAGTTCTTTACGCTTTATTTATTTACTTATTTATTTTTTAGAAGGAATGGAACTTTTGTGCAATCAACACGTTATCACATCCATTGGTAAACAGATGATATGACCTACAATGGATGAAAAAGTCATAAAAACTTGTTCAAATGCGGTGTTTAGAAAATAATTCTCAATATCTGGCTTTATTCATTAGGTCCGTTCCTAAACTTCATGACAGACCATGAAACTATCTGTGTGTAATATTACCACCTTCAAAACTTCTTTTAATTTATACGCAGATAAGCTTTCTCTTCATTACTTACCAATACATATTCTGAATGTTTACCAATACGTATTCTAAATAGAATTTACAAATGCATTTTCTTATATTTAATGTAACATGATATTGATTGAAAAAGATAATATTTTCGACCTTTAGGCTACATCTAACGATAGAGACAATGTTTCTTTTCGCATTCTAGCAAGAATAATTTCTATTAAATAGTCAGGTGATGCACAATAAGAATTTCAAAATAAAAAAATATTATTAATTCTTATATAGATTCATCACGACGCATCACAGGCTGATCAGCTGTTGTCTTTTTTTTACGTACAAGCAATACCAAGTAGGTAGCAAAAGTATTCCAGCGACATGGTCTTTATAAAATCCTAAGAATTTATACATCCACACCACCTATGTCGTTTGTGGGTTAAAACCACCTAATACACAATAAACAATAGGATTTGGCACCTCATAACTTGGTTAAAGTGTCAAAATTCATCTTTTAACAAGTTCCCTGGAAAATATGTCGCAAATACACTCACCTTTACACAGAGATTCACTCACCTTTTCCTCTCGACGATTCACTATAGCAGCAGCCATTTCTTGGGTCATTCCAGGTACTGTCATCAATTCAAAAATGGATGCCTTATTTACATTCAAAGACCTGGACGATCTCAATGAGCTTTTATCAGTATTATTCCTCCTAAGACCAGGTTTAACACATATATCACTTCTAAACGAGTGAAACATTGCAGCACCAACGCCAGAAACAAGGGCGATATCTTCGGGTCGCCGAAAAGTTCCTATGTTCTTTCGGTGAGCGACGATAGCTTCAGCTATCTGACGGGTTATGCCAGGAAGTGTCATAAACTCCTCAACAGATGCTGTGTTTATGTCCAATGCATTGTACTAGAATAAAAGAAATTGTAAATAAAGCAGATGCACGAGACACCCATTTGTGAATATAAGACTAAGACAAGCATGAAGCCAAGTTCATTAATAACTCACACTTACAACATTCATTAAAAGCCAAGCCATTGTTAAGATAAAATATTAGGTGGAAAAATATCGACTATTAAATATAACAGAGCATTCTGGAGAGAGGGAAGGTGACTTTTAAAAACGTTAATTTAATAAAAAAGAATATAAAAATTAAAAAGCATTATATTTCTTGGTGAGGGAGGAGGATCAAATACCCTTAATACCGTTCAATACCGTTAATAACGTTCAAGAGCGATCAAATACCGTTATGAGCCAGGAAAAGGACAAGAGGGTCCAGGATCCCATTTGAAAATAGCTTCAATAAAAGCATACAGACTGAAAAAAATACCATATACAGTGGGAGATAAAAACCATGAAATAAAAAAAAGATATTATTAAGACAATATCTATTGGAAGTAAACTTTGAAATAGGGTAAAGACTATTTCCAAATATAATCTCGTTTTATTACGTAAAACTAACCTCTGCAATAGTTTTTATCGGGATTCAAAATACTTCTAAGCGATTGCTTTGTATTTTAAACAAGATTATTAAGGTAGTTGTATGCAAAATAATAAATCAGTCGATCACTGCGGCGAGTCTGAAAAAGTAGGAACAGAAATAACTGCAATATTATTAACTGGAATGACCATACTCTAGATTTGCAGTGTAAGTCACTTGCAATAAAAGTATGAACGCTCGTCCACAATGAAATTTTACTAGGCTAATACCGAGAGTTAGCTAGCGCTAATTTGGGGCACTCAGAATCCCTCAAAGATTTTTCAGTCAATCAGAAAACTCTGTGAAAAATCTGATGGCTTAAACTAGTGCAAGCTTAATCTTAGTATCAGTAAAATCTCATTATGAATGTACCTTTAGATTAACCTGAATTGTACTAAAAAAGAAGCTATCTTTATGCTAGCAAAGAGCGATTAAGTTTTAACCGTAAGTGATGTCAACAACCTCAACCCCCCAATAACCACACTAGGATGTAATCCGTTATGAACTTAAAATACAAAGGAATTTGAAATATGGCAGATACGTACTTTAATTTATAAGTTGAATCCATTCGACATCTATTTATTCAAATGTCAGGGTTTTAATAAAACGGGAAATCATATCCTAGTAGGTAAAAATTGAATTTTCTGGTTCCCATCTTTTTCCATTAAGGTTTCGGGTTTATAAGTTATAGCGAGACCATTTCCAAAAACTTTTGTCACACAAAATTTTCTTTTCTTTTCACCCGTAGACTTCAAAAAAGTTATATTTTACATAGACTACCAATTAACAGTTAAAGTTAGGGTTTGTAGCAGCCCCTCCAGTTTCTGGCAACTTTGCCCGCTACAAGTTCTAACTACTTGTCAAACTCAAACCAAACATCTGTAATGCGATTTGCTGTATTTGGGTAGTTCTAATCTTGATATATATATATATATATATATATATAT
>JAQQPU010003027.1:27169-47706 GCA_029168905.1 Artemia sp. Kazakhstan ARC1039 | reverse complement strand
AAGAAGAAACAATGGGTCGAAGTGGATTACCGGGCTTATGAACTTTAAGAAGACCATAAAAGCGAGGGGACGTGCAACCGCGTGGGTAAAACCTTTTGTACAACTGATCTGTAATTTCACCTTTTCCTTTTAGATAAGAAAGCTCTTTTCGGACTTCCTGTACAAATTGTTCATATGTGTTAGAATCATTTAAAATTTCTCTAATTTTTTTGTCAGTATCGTCATTTGGCTTATAAAAACCCCATTTTTGCTCGTTTTTCTTTCTTTATGTTTCTAACTTATTCTATCGAAAAAAAAATATATACAAAGATTAAAGATTTAGGGGAGGGGGCTCCTGCTGGGGCTTGAAAAGTCCAACTTTTACTAAAAAAAATATCGCTTTAATTCCAACTGTAAAATTAGATGCATTTACTATTTTATTTAGATATTTATCAATAGATCACTATTAGTATCTTCGAAACTACGAATTAAAAACTACTTGAATTAAAAATATTTTAAACAGAAGGGTCCGGACAGATCCCGTCAAATGTTTCCTTGGAAATTTCTCTCAAGTGGCAAGCCTAAACTCAATAAAACGTACATCTTTGGAATCAGTATCAAAAGAAAAATATTTCTTGCTGTTCAGAAAAACAAAACTAAAGTTTGAGATCGCCTAGAGCGCTAATGTTCTGCACTTTGATTTATTAGTCTTTTTTTACCCAAAGAAATTAGAAATAATAGGGAGAACATGACTTTAAAAAAAGTATAAAAACGCTATCAAAAAGCTATTTGTGTAACCTCCCAGTTTCGGAAGACACACTGCCGCGTTGTGGCACAGTCTTCTTTAAACATACATGCAGTCCATACCAAATGAACGGCTATTATAGTGGAAACTCCATTTGACTGAGGTAGTCCATTTAAAATTTAATTGGTTTTGCTACAGTACTTAGGAATTTGTTTAACCCTAAGAGGGATAGGTAGCTCCCCTCTTATTGTGAAAATATTTTAACTGAAAAATGGGAGGGTACATTTATATGTTTACTTGCGCAGAAATGGGTTCCAGAGGGAACTTCCATGCGGTCAGGGGCTCCATATGCAATGTATTTTGCAGTCAATACTTCCTTCGTTATAAATAAAATGGAAGAGGTAGAATCAAATCGAACACAGGTTTTTTTTTTTGTACTGGAAAGTAGCAACGTTAAAACTTTCATCCAACAGAGGTGACTCTAATTTGTGAGTTTGTGATCTTTCTCATCCCCCATTTATGTATGCTAAAGTCTAACTCGTCCTTTAAAGAAAACAAAGCACAATTTTCAACGTGCAATCATTAGAGACAGTCCTAATTCCAGTTCAAATTTGTTAAAGACATGGAAAATAAATCACTAATAATTGTCAACTGGCTATATATGTCCCATTCTAATACGCTTTTAGTAAACTGTTGTGCTCGATTCCTTTTATATTTTTTTTTTTTCGTTTGAATGTGATAGCTTGCGTTTTGTTGGTGTATCCTTAATGAAAGGTTTTTAAAATGAGGTACTACGGCAGAAAATCTGTACATTGAATTGTTTAACTTTCACAATTTTAAAACAAGACATTATGATATAGAAAAATTACGTAGATTTCGTACGCGGCTTTTTTTTCCTTTCTTTTTTTTGTCGGTAGATTCGTTCAAATTCGGTAGATCTGTCGAATATTCTGTAAAAGTGGAAAAACCAAAGTGTTAGCAGCTCGGGGTTTAGTTTCGCCTTTGGGGGTTTGGGTGTTACTTGGGAACTTTTGGAGCGTTTGTTGGTAGAAGGAAGTGCTATGAGAGCTTTTAGATCTTCATTCCTTTTTAGGTTCACATTGGCCCTTACTTCCATAAAAAGAACGTTTTGAGAACGGTCCACATAGCTAAGCAAAACAGAATCTTTCTGGATACAGAAGTTCGTTAAAATTATTATTCTCTGAATCTGTCTTTACATTGCTCCTTTGTGCAAAAATGTTTCCCGGGTTTGTCTAATTCCTCAGCAAATATGAGACAAAACATAATTTTATATTTTTTTTGCGTATAGCCATAGATGCGCTTCACAGCTATGGTGAATGGCTCACATTTGCTGTAACACTTCACACTTCACAGGGCCCTGGCACCGCCGGCAGAGTTTCTCCTTCTACAATATATCATTTACTAAATTTTGGCAGAAATATTTAGTATATTGAGCTCAATTTTATTAACTAGAACCAAAACACACGTTTCGCAGCTTTCCACATGACACGCGCGAGGCAGTCAAGAAGAAGACAAGTTACCTTCACATTATAGACTTGGATGATAGTTGATATGAACTTATTTTGACTTCGCCAGTGTAGAGAGCTGAAATATGACATCCTACAGTACACTCGAACGTGGTCAAAGGTAGTGGGTAGTGAAGATGAGGAGAAGCACCCATTCTTCCCAATAAAAATCTGAAACAGTCAAAATCATGGACGAGTGAAAAGGTATGTCAAACCAAACAGACCAAAAAGACATACTCTGATGTCAGAACAATTTGATATCTTTTCGTTGAAAATCTGTTTTTCAGTGTAGATTGTCTTTCTTCTAAAAGTGGCTGAAGTTGTCAAAAGAAGTTTCAATGTGTTGTTTTGAACAACAACAAAAAACAAAATATACAGTCAATATACCGTATGCATCAGTTTTGGTCTATCAGCGAATGAGATTCTGGAAACAATCGAAAAAATTAAGCTCGAAGTAAAAAGTGGACAAAACGCCGCTGAAAGCTGTCAATCTTCTCATACCTCATTAGCAATTACGTGCACGTTTTCGCTCTCCAATTTAGTCCATGCTCAATAGATTTTCTCCATTTTCTGTACTTATCAACAAGGGTCGGTGGGATTATCCGCTTTAAACACAGCTAGAGTCTCGGAGGCAGAGTGGTATTTAGTGCATTAGAGCTGCAGCTGTATCTGTCATCAAGTGGTTCCTTCGGTTCTATCATATTCAGACAGCTGAAGCATGGGGCTAAGCACATAAGGTTCACATGAATTTAGGTACAACCTGACATATAGAATGGCTGCTGCCACCTTTCACTTTATAGAGTTTTTGCAAAATTTAAAGGGTGATTTTGACTGAGACTCGAACAGTTCGACGATCGTTTGTCGACGGTTGTGCAGCTCCAGATATTTGATGTCCAAATACTCTAATGCCTTTATTTATTTTTTTCAGCTTTTGTCTTGCAGCAACGTGTTTAAATCTCCATAGAAGAGTGGAAGTGACACATTTTCACTGCTTTGACAGATTCCCGTAGGTGGGTAAAAAAATCGTATAAAGATGCTAGGGCAGGGCCGCCCAGAGGTAATCTTATACAGACTTGAATTGCCCTACCGTCATGCGAATATAGTTCCCTTTCATCTTTTCTGTACGAACAAAGCATTGAAGACTAGAACAGTTAGGCTTGTTGGTTTTAGAAGGCAGAGAATTCTTGTCGTATTTGAGCGGAACTCGAGGTTTGACTTGTTGAGATTTAAACCTTGGAAAATCCGAGAGATAAGTCAGTCAAATACTAGCACAAGGCTGGCCAGGGTTCAAACATGTGATTAATATTAGCTTTGAGCGACAACCATTGAGTGCAACTAACTTGTTGGATTCTATGTTTATCATTTTAACTGAATTCTTAGAAATCCAATATTGGTTTAATAGCTGTTTATATTTGGGTCATGTCCTTGGCTCTCCACAGACCGACTCAAATAAAAGCGTTTAAAAATGGAAGCCAACTGCCCAATAGTACCATTTCTGCCCTTAAATGCTAATCAGGGATGGATTAAAGTGAGACTAACGTCATTGCGTACCTTTTCTAATTTCAAGTTTTCTGCGGGATTGATGGCGCATAAGACAGTGTTCCTCGTGGTAAAGTAGTGCCAGAAAAGTCAAAGTAAAGACAGAGCAGTCGATCAGATTAATCTTCACCAATTCGAAAAATATTTTTACTTCAATAGTTAACCTGATTTTTCAGAAATCAGGGTTAATCGGGTTTTCCTAGATATGACACATGTTTTCCTGGATTTACTAACTGAGTTTGTTTTTACTAAATCAAGCAACATTTACTAAAACCGCGATCACCGGTCTAGTTTCCACTTGTTTTGGCACTGAACGTTTTAGCTAGAAAACCTGCTAATGTTGCTGCCATGAAGATTTGCCACTTTGTAATATGGAAGTAAACGAAATAGATATATATCAATTGCTCGTAAGACCAGCAGCTCACAGCTGGTTAAACCGGCCATCAGTCAATGCTGGAAGCAGTTGTAACTTTACTGTTGGGTATATTCTCCCTACTGTAATGCACATTTGATATACATGATCAGGTTTCCTGTTTTAGAGTGTAATTAATGCGTTTCACTTATTCACTGAGATAATAAATGTATTATCTCACAGAATAACGGGGATAAATAACTTGATATACTTAGTTATGTTCGAAGTCTCAGCAATAGCATAAGTCCACGTGATATCGTAGACTTAATAAAATGCCATAGGTCTCTCTGGCCTCATATTGCACGGATGACCGAACAAACTTGCAAGATGGCTCACTGATCAGAATTTTGAGGTTTTTACTCTTTGTAAGTAACAATGAGACAGATGGCACCAAACAGACCTTTGTGCCTCACATGGAATCGGACCAAAATCTCGAGATAGTAAATTTAATGAGCATGGCTGGAATTTTGCGTGACCCGACGTGACGAAGTTATCGCGAGAATTCCGCTAGATGAATCTGGAAGATGGTGGGTAATCTACTCCCTAGGCACTTCACGTGACGGAATATCAGGAATGATGGGTTTTGAATAGGTGTTAAGAATGAATGCTGTGATTGCGTAAATATCTGGTTTTTCATTGCCTAATTGCACAGAGAATGACTGATTGGGGCAAAACATCAACATTGTCAGAAGAAATTCATTTTCTTTGAAAAAAAAACAGAAATGGTTTGAGGGGACTTTTTTCAGGGGTGGCCGTATCAGATAAATGAAAATATAAACAAAGAGTGGTCTTACTCAAAAGAAATTTTCAATTTCTAGTGCTCGTTTCAAGTAACCATAAAAGATCCTACTTCAATAAACTGGATTTTCTATAGATACTTAGCTGTTACTTTAGCTCTCTTACTTCAGCTATTCACAACGTACTCATTTTTGTAAGGGTCGGACACAAATTAGTATGGCTCTCAGACCTCCTTCGACGCGACATTCCACGTCTCCTCGCCCCTTCCCCCAGCACTCCCTGAAAGGAACCCGATAGGTTCAGCCTTTCCTAGGATATTTAAGATTGCCATTTGGTGTCCTTTGATTTTTTGACATTTAGCATCTTTTGACTTTCTGATTTAAAAGTTTTAGTTTCCAGGCATGGGCTATACCATTTTTGACTCAGGACTATTCATATATCATTTGGGGAACGGTCCCAAAAAGTTAGACATTAGTAATTAATACTTCAAAATTATGCATCCTAAACCCTACTTCTATATAAGATTGAATAAAAAAAAGAAGTTATTTCAACTGAAAGTGATGAGGAACATTACAACTGGAAGCGAACAAAAATTATTCTGTATCTGAAGGGGACTGCCCCCCCCTAAATACCTCGCTCGTTACGCTAAAGTTTGCTAGTGCTTTAAAAAACTGGCCCTGTGTTTCAGCAGTCGTTCTTAAAGAATTTGAACAAAAAATCAAACTTTAGCGTAAAGAGCGAGGGATTGAAAAGGGGGCAGCCCCCCTCTCTCATATACGGCATAGTCTTTGTTCATTTAAGTTTTAATGTTGCTCTGTACTTTTGGTTGAAAAAACTTGTTTTTTTTATATATTTAATGCATCCACAGAATCTACTATTAATTCTGATTCTAAATATGCAAAACTCATTATTTATCTATTTTCTCATCAAGAGCTATTTCCATGCATTGAAATTTGCATAATTTTTGAAAAAGGGGTTGCTTTCCCTGAAAATTTTAACGGCCTTGAAGAAAGCCAGAGAAGGAAAATTGTACATGTATAAGAACCCAAAAGCTACCATCTACAAAAATACGAAATTTCTAATTTTTCCAAAGAAGAACCTCCACGCCCGCGTGTCTTTTCCAGGGCTGATTGTATCGAACCAGCAGCTATAGGCTGTCAATAGTGGGTTTGTTCGACCAAATATCTAGTGCCCTTTTAGGTAGCGAAATTGGACATGCCGCAGCAAAATGCCGCTTTCCGCTATTTTATTTTTGTGATCGAGTAAAACGATTCTGAAATATTGAAAAGAGTGTTTATGTTGCCTCCCAGTCTCAGAGGTCATAATGAAACACAGGATAACACCCGTCCTGAAAGATACATTCAACCGTGTATAGTTATTATAGGCCACTTATCCAAAAACTAACGGTCACAAAATATTGCATCATTTCACACTAGTTATTAGGTTGGCAGCCAGTGGACACTTTTATGGGGGAGGTCAGCCAAGGTATCAAAAAAGGTGTTTTCAAGCCGACATTTTCGAAATTTCAATGAGAGGTGTTCCAAAGGAATTGGACGAACTTTCAGACGAATATTGATTTAACCTCTGGCTTCTCTTTATTTGGGAGAATGCAGACATGGATGATTATAGGATGAAGCGTGCAGCATGGATGCTGAGAGGATGAAAGATCCCCTCTTACTGCAGCAACGACAGTTTTTGTGCGAAAACTCCATTTTATTCTGAAAAGCAAATACCCTAAACAAGCCCTTTTTCTTGAAGCACCGCTATACAAAACTTCAACTTTGATTTAAAAAGTAGGGATGAAGGAGTGGTAGCTCTCCTCTTATTTAGGATAATCCTGGATTTGGTAGTAAAATCGGACAGAAATTAAATGAGAAAAAACAGGTCATTTCAAATAAAAGCAAAGAGTGGCAGTATAACTTCAACAAACCTAAATTATTCTGCATATAAGGGAACTTTACCCTCCCCTCTCAGTCCCTTGCTCTTTACTCTAAAATTTGGTTAATACCTTTAGGATCTGATCGCAACCTTTGTTTTGCGATAATTGTATTTACTGCTCACACGTAAAAGTTCTTCACTTTTCACACGTTGATATAACACGTTCAAAATTTCTCGAATATACCTGCATTTATTCTTTAATTAAAATTAAATAAAAAAGCTCAAGTTTTTTTTTAACTGAAAGTAAGGACCGAAGTTAAAACTTAAAACGAACAGAAATTATTCCGTATATGAAAGGGGCTGTCCCCTCCTCAACGCCTCACTCTTTACGCTAAAGTTTTTCATTGTTTAAAAAAACAGAGTTGTGAGAAAGTCAAACTTTAGCGTAAAGAGCGAGGCGTTGAGGAGGGGACAGCTCCTTTCATATACGGAATGATTTCTGTTCGTTTTAAGTTTTAACGTCGTTCCTTACTTTCAGTTAAAAAAACTTGAGCTTTTTTTAATTTTTGAACGTTTTTGAATTAATGCAGGTTTTGATTTTGGCTCACCGTACATGAATTATTAAAACAAAATTTGAATATTAATTTTACTTTTATTTGGTTAAATGGCTTTCTCGAAACTTGTTTAATTTTATTTACGAACGCTTTTATTAGTAATAAATATACGTAACTTACGAACTAACTTACGTAACGAACTTCTATATTCATATATTTTTAATACTTATATTAGAGGGTTCGCCCCCTAGTCAATATCTTGCTCTTTAAGCTAAAGTTCGAATCTTGTTCTAATTCTTTAAAAATGACCCCTTAATCACAAATGCCGTTAATTATAATAAATAGCTCTTATGAAAGTACTAAAAAATCGTTGGCTTAAAGAGCGAGGTATTGACTAGGGGGTGACCCAATCATATACGTAATGTTTTCTGTCGTTTTAAGTTTTGATGTTGCTCCTTACTTTCAGTTGAAAAACTTGTTTTTTTATACATAATTTCTGATCTTTTTTTAAATAATACTTGGAAATCCGGCGCCCCCTTCGTAGCAATGTCCCTTCCCCCATGAAAACTTCCTTCATGGAAAGATCCTCCAACATAACCCCGACCACTACAAGAAAAACTCCCCCCTGAAAACGTCTGTATACTTCCCAATAACCATTACTATATGTTAACATTAGGTAAAGTTCATAACTTTTAGCCTTCCCCCCGGGGACTTCGGGGGATTAAGTCATCCCAAAAAATATAGTCATCATATTTTCGACCATTCTGAACAAAATGGCTATCTCAAAATTTTGATCGGGTGACTTTGGGAAAAAATAAGCGTGGGGAAGGCCTTGTTGCCCTCCATTTTCTTTTGTCACTTAAAAAGGGCGCTAGAACCATTAATTTCCGTTCCAATGAACCCTCCCAAGATATTCTAGGACCACTGGGTCGATACGATCACCCCTGGGGAAAAAACAAATAAACACGCATCCGTGATCTTTCTTCTGGCAAAAAATGCAAAAATCCACATTTTTGTAGATAGGGAGCTTGAAACCTCTGCAGTAGGGTTCTCTGATACGCTGAATATGATAGTGTGATTTTCATTAAGGTTCTATAACTTTTAGGGGGTCTTTCCCTTTTTTCAAAAATCAGCCAATTTTTCTCAGGCGCGTAACTTTTGATAGGTAGGACTTGATGAAACTTATATATTTGAAATCAGCATTAAAATCTGATTCATTTGATGTATCTATTGGTATCAAAATTCCGTTTTCTAGAGTTTCGGTTACCATTGAGCCGGGTCGCTCCTTACTTACAGTTCGTTACCACGAACTGTTTGATAAGCTGAAAATAGCACCACATACCTGTATGGAATTAAGAGTTTTATCATGCAGTCTGAATTGAATTAACTTGTCAGAGCCTTTGTATTTACTTTTTCGATTTAGATGACCTTGTATAAAAAGTCCCAAATATGTTTTTGTAGGTATGTTCTTGATAGGTGATTCCTGTCTTTATCAGTCAAAATTCTTTTGCGTTTTGATTTCTGCATACCTAGATATGCGAAAAAACTTTTATTTAAAGACAAATAGTGCCATTTATGGATTGGACAAATAAGGAAAAATAAAGTCAATATTTTTTTGCAATTTTTATTTCACCAAAATTGTTTGGCATGTTTGCTTTTCTTAGAATCGTTGTGAATATATTTAAGATGAATTATTATATAATATTCTTGGATCTTTTGAATTGTCTAGGCCATCTAAAGTCAAAACTCACTTCCTGCAAAAGACGACATTGGTTCAAATGTGTCTTTTGCTTTTGTTTAAATAATGATTGAAGCTAGAATTTCCTTACTTTTTTCATTAGTTCTGTTGTTATTTCTTAATTTTTTTTATAGTTAGTGTAAATAACGAGGATTTTTGAGAGGGTGCGTAGCCTTAACAAGTTTCACTTCTGGTGGTTGATGTAGTCTATTTATTTGTCTGTTTTAAATGAAAGCATTATTATTATTACTGTCTAAATGGTTACTCCCAATTGGGTAGCTTCATGCTTGTTGTTTATATTTTTTTTTCTCTGAATAACTGAATATTTGTATAACTAAAATAATCGAAAATTGTTTAAATAAAATAATAGAATATATACATAAATATATTTTGTGTTCACCGCTGGCCCTTGGTTCGCCTTCTATTATTATTAAATAAAAAAAAAGCATTTTCAATTGAACGTAAAGAGCGACATTAAAAATTAAAACAAATAGCTTGTTCCTTTTGCTCCTGTCTCTGATTAAATGAAAAAATACAAACAATTTTTTCAACTGTAAAATTCCTAATTGGAAAATTTTCCCCGTAGAAAATTCCCCCCTCCCCTCCGCAGTAAATTCTCACCAAAAAAAAATCTATGTATGTCCCAATGACAATTACTATATGTGGACGATGAGAAATTGTGTAACTTATAGTCCTCCAGGAAGATTGCGGTCTTTCAGGACCGCTGATTGGATATGATCACTCCTAGAAAAAAAAAAAAAAAAAAAAAAAAAAAAAAAAAAAAAAAAAAAAAAAACGCATCCGTGATCTTTCTTCTGGCAAAAAATTCAAATTTTCTCATTTCTTTATTTATGAGCTTGAAACCTCTATAGCAGGGCTCTCTGATATGCTGAATCTGATGGTGTGGTTTTCATTACGATCGCTTGACTTCTGGGGATGTATCCCCCCTTTTTTAAATCAAGCAAATTTTCTTAGGCTCATTGCAATCGATGAGTAACATTAAACTTAATGGATTTTATATATTTAAAAGCAGCATAAAAAACAATTTTTTCTATGCAGCCTATATATTTTTATCAAGATTGCGTTTCAGACTATTGGTTACTATTGGTCATAGTCGCTCCTTACTCACAGTTTGTTACCACGAACTGTTTGTTTAGGTGACTACTTTTGTTTGGTGGAAAGCCAATATAATTCACAATTCAATTTCAATTAAAAACTAACTGAATTCAATTTAAATTGAAAAGAATTAGGAAGAAAACTAGCAGAAGAAAATATGAAATAAGACCCTAAAATGGAGGCAAGTTAAGTTTAACTGAGCTATTTTGTAGAATCGAGCTTTTTAAGTTTCTTCTCCATGACATTTCCACTGATATTACCCCGGTGTCGTTATGCTATTCCGAGACAATAAAAAAATCAACCATAAGATAAAACTCTTTCAAAACCCAATATGCATGGGTTAAAAACCTATTAATTCTGGTAATTATTTCCGGTAACCTTCAGTTTGCATCTACCCCTATAACTGGTAGAGGAGCGGCCTGTATATCGTTATACCCAATATATGGTTGAAACTCGTGTCTGAAAATGTTGCCAAGCTGTTTTTTTTTGTAATTGTATTATTTGATGATGGGTTCTAGGTGTTTTTGTATGGTTTTGTCAGACGTTGCAGGTAGCATAAACTATTAATTAGAAAAACTTAACAGTCAAGTTTTACCATTTCCAGTTATTTTGGATAGGAAATTTACGCAAAGTAATTGAAGAAAACCTAACCCCCTGTCTCTATTATTGTTTTTAATGAAGGTTTGAATTGTTCTGCACTGTCTTTATAATGTTTCTGAGTTTAGCAAGATTGGTGTGTATATCTGTGTGGGTAAAATCTCGAAACTGTGATAATGGCTTTGAAGTTGCTCTATCTAGCTTTAACAATTTCCAAATAGTGTCAAAAGTTGTGTAATTCAAATTTATATATGAAGTAATGTTATACCGCAAAAAATGTTATACCGTGGCGGTTATTGCCATTTTGTAGCTCAAAACAACAGTTAGGGCTGGAAGAGGGCCGAAATGCCATAGAGGAAAACATTCAATCAATTTAACACTATGGAAAGCTATATGCATATCTTTTCTATTTCAGAGGCGGTAATACTGCGTAGCGGCACATTTGTCCCTAAGCATATACAGCCTCTCCAAAATAAATGGTTATTATAGATAATTAAATTGTTAAAGCTTTGCTTGATTGATTTGATGTTGCATTAATATTGCATTAATTTATGCAGTGTGGGGGAACTCGTAAGAATAAGATTTGCCTGAAGAATTTCTTTCGACAAAAAAGATAATGATGACTAAAAAAACTTCATTATGAAATTTCAGATTACCCCGAGAGAAATATTTCAAGGGATGACATTTTTTTAAGCATGATGGTTGTTCTTGAATCAAAAATAAAAATCCCAACTTGATGGTTTCAAGTTTCCTCATAAGCTGCATAAGCTACTTAACGGTAAGAATATACTGCTCATAAGCTCAGGGTTTTTTGAGATTTTGTCTCGATTTTCATTTTGGAATCTGTCAAGACATTCTATAAGGCTATTAGGAAGATTTCAAAAATGTTTAGAGGCTTTGCTTCTAAGAAAAATGTCTTATAACATATCTTGAAAAATATTCAAGTAGAAAATAGGAACAAAATCATTACAGAATTATTTTAAAATTCATTGCGTCTGAACTTAGCATAAAACGGTCTACGATTGACCAACTAAAAATGATTCCCCCGTCGGAAACAAGTTTACGTCCTTACGGATCATTAGTAAAGCAGCATGGTTAGGCTTACTTATCCAATTTGAAACTACTATTGCCCTTCATTTACAGAGATGCAATTCGATACAAAATCATATGTTTGTTCAGTATGCATCGAAATCAAACAAGCATTTGTTGCACATTCATGTAATTTTAGGCTATTGCTACGTTTTATGAAGAATGCGTGCACATAAGCACAAAAGAGAAAGAACACCCTATCTGACGATTGATGTGCAACACCTTTGCACTTTTGCAGCATTTGACATGAAGTTGTCATCCCTAACCAACATTTTACATCACCATATAGCTCTAAATACAGCACGGATGCCTAACAAGAGCTGCCAGGAAAAAACTCAATGCAAAAACATGACTCCAAAAGATCCAGATTAGGGCTAATAAGGCAGGTTCAGTCGTTCCTAACGACTCTCTCAAATCTGTTAGTGAGAGGTTTCATGTATCGTCGATGGCTATTTTCTACGAGTAAATAAATTCACCTCCTTTTCTAGAGCTTTCTCGTCCCCCCCCCCATTGTCTAACTGACAAGACAGACACGAAGACACACAACTTAGTCCAATATCTTGAGATTGGCACCCCGAGAACAGAGCATTTGAAGAACAGTTTCATTGGACGTTGCACATCGATCTGGAATGATCTTCCTGGGAAGTTCCTAAGGAATGATCTTTCTTGGGAAGTTCTGGAATGATCTCTAAAAGTTCCTCTTTTGACTCTTTGAAAAGAAGGTTCAAGAGTCAACCAAAATCAAAATAAAAGATTAGCGGCAAATCAGATATTTAATTATAGTTAGCATGGCGAATTTAAGATAAAAAAAAGCGCGGCAAAATTCAATTTGGATGGTTTCCTTAAAGAGTATGAAAATACAAGAACTTTGATTACTAATAGACTGACTATTTTAGGTCTCGAATGTTACTTAAGCTAAAAAAAAATGTGATTTTCTGAATGAGTTATGATATCACTTAATTCAGAATATTGCGATGCCTGCTAAATTTGTGATGCCTTGAACTAAAGGAAGCTTTACAAGTTTGATTTCATAGGAACTGTGGATAGTGAATCAATTAAAATTAGAAGCAAAAGTAACTAGGGGCTCAAGGCTGAAAGTACTTTCAGCCCTTTCTTAAATATTTAAAAACATCATCTTTGTTGTTTCCTAAAAATACACTGTCTATTACAAGGAGATCTCCGTGAAACATGTTTATTTTCTTCAATTCTAGTAATCTCGATTGCCAACTAGTAAGCATTCTAGTAGTCTTAGAGGCATTGTTGCCAAGAATGTAACTTTTCATCCTTTACATCGTTGCCAAGATTGTAACTTTTTTTTATTACTGTTTAATTACCTAGTGAAGAAATAGTGAACTTATAGCTAGACTAATATAAAGAATCTTGCTCTTTATCGTAAGAATATTATTTTATTGCGTCGGTATAAAATAGTTTATGGCATACTTGCGAAAATACTAAATAAATAATTATATACAATATTCACAGGCAAATGGAGCAAAGTCACACATGCGACTAGAAAACTATACAAAGCAATATATTTTTGTCACTGAAAGTCAAAAGTTTCTCACAACCTCTACAAGAGGCGTCAGTTCGAATATTTCACTTTTCCGTTTCCGTTTTCTTTCTTTTCTGTCTTTCCTTTTCTTCGTATACTTCGAGCCAACAAAATCTAATTTAGAACGTCTGCGCTTTTCTTCCTTAGCTTGCCGAAGTTCCACTTGCTCATATCGCTTCATACACGTCTTGTAAGCCTTTGGTTGGGACCATTGACACGACCCAGTTGGGCCCCGATAACAAACAGCATGATTAGCTTGACAGTCTTCTTTTCCGTTAATCGGTAAAGTCTGCCACTCACAATGGTTCATAAAATTAGGACATCGGCCATCCCATCGTTGACAGAATTCAACCTTGAAAAAAAAATGAAGTCTTCAGAAATAAACCAGAAGGACTAAGTTTGGTTCCGATGAAAAAAGGAAATCTGACTTCGGCGTAACTACAGTTAACATATTAGCTGTGAGAAATCTATTCCTAAATATTTTGACGCCCACCTCCTTGTCCTACTGTCACGGCACCACAGTGCTGCTCCGGAACACGTCGGTCTCAGGCGATGCTCAGACTAGGCAAGTTTAAAACCTTTGAATCATGAATCCGACTTGTCGGAATTTTGAATCTGATGGGAGAATTTAATATTTCCAGCTTTTGGATTTGATCAAAATGGAATCCAGCGTCCGATCGTTGCATTAATCTCATTGATTTTTTGTCACATGCCTCATTCTAAATAGCATTGTCTGATGTTTGAGATAAGCCTCAGTGTGTAAACAGGGCTACATGAGCATTTTTCTATGGGGTATTCCAATTTCTTTCGTATACCTTAATCCACAACTCAGAGTCCCTACATGCGGAATAGGCTCTACATCTTTTTTTTTTACTATCTATAAATTTTTAGCAAATATAGTTTTTCGCATAGAGTGCACAGAGAGATGATTTTCTTTTTTGGTACTGCGTACCCCCCCCGCCCTTCTAATTTTTGTACACTGTAGAATTTTGATTACATTTTCTATAATGTAATGTGTTTTTGATCGATGAAGTTTAATGTGCTTATATTTGAGTAAATTTTCAAGTGAGATGCTAAATATACGAGTGCAAACTTTTAAAAACAAATCTTATACTAAAACATTTACTGTCAAAATATATAAATCGTAAAAATTTGGGAAATCTGCATAGGTGAAGGGAGGAGAGGGGTATTTCCATCCTTCATGTTGATTTACATGTCAGCACGACTGCCGGCTAGGTATGAACACTAGTATGTCTGATGAAACTGGTCACTACCCTGAATCTTTTGATCACAAATATTAGCGGATATCTTGTTCTTTTGTTCTTTTTTTTGTCAAATAAAGATACATTGCTTTTAAATAGACATAGTATTTTCCCCCCTCTGAGAGGATTAAAGAACGAATCATCTTCCGAGGGGGAGGGGGTTGATAACGGAGAAATCTCTATTTATGTCTGATTTTAAGAAATCTTTCCCTTTTAACAAATCTCGGGAGAATTCCTAAAGCCTAAAATGCTTGGCGTATCTGGCCCTCCTTCCAAACGGCATCCCTGTCTTCAAAATAGATTCCGCGTGAGTAAAAAGGTTTGGAATCTTCATCTTCATTTTCGTCTTTTAACCTCTTAAGCAATTTTTTATTAAAGCAGTTTTTTTTAATCCCACCTCCTCTTCTCCCGGTGACATAATAATCTTTTTCACATAATTTCAACACTTTAATGTCACCTACTCTAATTTAAAAACGTCATTTATTTTTTAAATTGGGTATCCAATCAAGATTGATGAAAACACAGTCTGCTACCATAAATATTTAACATGATAAAAATTTTAGTAAGGATTATTAGCCTTCATTATCATTTTCTGTATTTTTATCCTATATTTTAATTTTTTTTTTCTTTTCCATTAAAGCAGTTTTCATACTCTCTCTGTGTGTCTCTTTCTGTATCTCCCTCTCTATCCCTTTCTTTCTCTCTCTCTCCCTCTCTCTTTCTTCTCTCTCTCTCTCTCTCTCTCTTTCACTCTTTCTTTCTTTCCTCGATCGAATCTCTGCTCTTCATCATATCACTGAAGTAATACATGGTTACAGTAGTGTCAATTATGGAAATAACCCAGTTTAATTATGCTAACCAAAATAACATTGCTTCATGCATTCCTGCATATTTCTGTTGGTATTCAGTTACAGTGATTACTATGGTATTCTAAGTATTTGTCGTTATGCGAACCAGATTTTTTTTCTTGGAAAAAATTCCTTAAGTTAATAAATCTAAGCAAATACGATAAAATAGTAAACTAAGTCAAAATTAAGTAATTTTTGCGCAATCAGATTAAGTCGGTGATAATTCAAATGTTGAAAAACACGAGAAGAAAAATAGCCACGTGTATACAACTCCGATTTATCTAGCCCTTTTTATGCCCTAATGTTAAATCATACTTCCAATCTCTTCTTTAATACTGCATTGAACAAGGTAAGTGATGTTATCATACCTTCACGCAGGATATAATTAAAGAAAGTATTCCCAAGATGCATGCGAGAACCTCCCCATGCTTCACTCTTTTTTGAGAGATGTACTATAACATACATAGAACGGTGTATATCTGGGTTTAAAAAATATGTATTTTCGGGCAAACTCCCCATTTACTTTAGGGAATTTTTTCACTTTTCTTTTGCATGCTACCATGGTATAAAATAGTAGATAGTAGGTAAGTCGCAAATATTAGTAGGTAAGTCGCTAAGTCCGCACGTCCCTTTTTCCCAGAGCAGAGTCGAAAGAACTGAGCACCTTAAGAAGCAGCTCTTCTGCTTAAGTTAGATGAGAATCTTTTCATCCTAAAATCAGTTAAAAATGTACTGTTGAATGGAATCGCTTCAGACATCGTTTTTTTCTGCTTTCCCGTGCAAAATGTGGAGAGTATTGCTACTTGAGAAAAAAGCTAATGGTGTACAGATAGCAAATTTGCTGATTTGATGATATTTTCTTTACATGTTTGAAAAATAAAGTTTTTTCTCCTATTAGCTAAATGAAGGCATTTTCAAACCGACTGGAAAATATTGGGTGGATATCTGTCCCCTGGACACTACTTTAACAGGGTTATTGTCTTTATTCAAACTTTAACAACCTATAAATACGTATGACTTCTTTTGCTCTTTTAGTGCGCTAATTTTACGTGGCTTAGTGTTTTCTTGTTTGCATGTCTCATGGTAAAAAAATGTTTTAATTGGAGATTTCCAGTGTAAATAAAGCAAACACTGCTCTTATTAATTTATTAAATTCATTGACTACTATTTTTTAGTCTATTATACTGAGGCAGCAGTGCTTTGCAATCCCTTAATGAATTGTGCCCTTAGAAGTACCGCCTGAAATTATACAATATCAGCATTACTGCCTCCAATGACGCTCTGAATACCTTAAAGAAAGAACCCGCTTCGACAATATTAATTGAAATTAGTCATGCCTTCCTTTCTTCTTTGTTCTTTTTTTGAAGAAACTCTCATTGCCCATTTTTCTTTTTTTGAACCCACTCTGTCATTATTTATAAACAAAGACGGTAGCCGACCCCTTTCTGCCGTCTGTCAAGTTCAGAAAGATTTCTGTATTCATTAGATCGTGATACTACACTACTACAAAGTGGGCGCACTGTTAAGGTACCTAAGATCGAGACATTGACGAATCTTCCTTCTCCCTCCCGCCCTGTTCAAGATGTCCCTGTCAAGGTCAAGTCCCATAAAATCTCTCAAGATTTTTATTTTTGTTTTCCTGAAATCAACCCAGTCTAATCCATCTAGTCTTTCCTTACCCGCTTGTGGACTGCTACTTAAAACTATCCTAGGAATGCAGTTTTGCCCATTCTTCGGAAACGTTCGGACCGCTTAAGCCGCTCTATCGCGACACATACTGAGTGGGATTGACGCCACTCTTTCATAAAGAGTAACGGTCGTTAACTCCTTCCAACTAAATATTATGAGTAAAAAGGCAAAATTGTGTGGTTCGAATAATATTTGTATAAAATTCTTTGTATTATGTTATTATATGGACGATTCAGTACTAAAGTGAGCCCAATCCAGAAGAAAAAAACTCTCGTAAACAGTAAGACACTAGAAGTAAACAAACCCAGATATTTGTAGAAGGTTTATAAGACATTTAATTGCTAAAATATGCTGGCTAATGCAAGGGTTATAGCGTATTTATGCCAGCGCTGAACCATAGCGTAAATGCTTTGACAAATTCAAAAATTGACGTGGTCTGTTTTATTGTTGAACTTTCTATCATGCGTCAAAACCCAAAATTGGAACATTCAGCCCTCTTCCTTATCAGAATTAAGGCCAAGTTTTGGAGCTCTAAGCTCCGCGTACACCTCCACAAAAAGACTGAATAAAGAGCAATGAATTTATACCTTACAGTCGCAGCCTCTGTAGTAAAGCCGTCGAACCCCTTTCTTTTGTCCTGGTGTGAGTTTGTTCCACTCTTGTGCCCAGTTACACAATGATACCCATGACTTGCCATTATTGACGCGTCCAGCAAGTAAATAACGCTTTCCAGGTTCTAGACTCAGACCGCACATTGACTCTGTGGCTGGGCTTAAAAGTCTCCCATGAGATAGTGCCTCTCTTGCCTTTGAGGAGGCCTGGAAGATATGGAATAGTTGTTTACATTCTATTGTCGACCTTAAGTATTGACCATTGCTGCTAATTCGACTAAAAGTCAAAAGGGGGCGAAATACCCCTAGGTTTTTATTTTTCAAAGTTATATTTTTGTGACTGAAAAATGCAGACCTATACATTCTGTCAAAAGCCTCTCAGAAGCATGGGAAGTGTTTCTGGTTTATTTTTGTTTATAACTTTACACTAAACTTAGATCTAAAAAAAAAAAAAAAAAACAGAAAACATGAATTAGGTCTTCTCAGAAATTCAACAATCAAGTTCTTTATTTTTGTAAGATATACCCAACTTTCTTACTATAATAGTTTATGACCCTAATTTTTTCATCTCTTATTTTTTGTTCATTTTAGGCCAAAGAATTGGTCTTTTCCCATCCCCTCCAGATATATTTTTCCTATAGTTTTGACTCTTGATCTCATATTGCAAAGAGTGTCTTAGAAACACGAGAAACACTGAAGCTTTTTTGCGGATGAATTATTATGAAAAAAGGACCAGACTCGTGTCAAAACAACAAGAAATTTGGCTGACTTTCGTATTTAATGACGTCAAAAAATCGGTCCCAGGAATTTACTACCAAGTTAAAATGGAATTTTAATAAGAAGATGAAAGATGCTTAGACTAGGCCACATTCCTTCCTCCTTTCTTTAATCAGACGCGCATCATTAGCATCAAACATTTAGTTCTGGAGGTATGATGAAACACTAGCTAAGGAACCGTGACTAAACAGAACAATGAAGCATGACAAAATCTTATAGTCCTTAATAAGAAAATGCACTTTTCTTTTTCTTATAATCTTCTCCGTAGTAACTTTAGTGGTCGGCCAAGGCTGTAGACAGAATTGTATTTTGGACGCACGCTAAAATTTTGTTTTTAGGTGGGTGCAGAATTTTGATTTTTTATTTTCGTTTGTGCAAAAATTTTTTCTTATGCGTAGGCCTACCTATATCGTAGCCAAGGGCGTATCCAGGATTTTTATTTGGGGAGGATTACAACTTTTTAACGCTTCAAAATTTGTTTATATGCATTTTTGTTACGTTTTTATTAGTCAGACCATTTTCTTAGTGGGGGAGGGGCGGAGGGTCAAACCCCGTAATTCCTCTGGATACGGCCTTTATCGTAACCGCAGATTCAGGTTTTAAGTAGGCGAAATCTCACAGCCAAGTATTCTAGTCTAGCACCGACTTGCCGATTAATTTCTTTGTACATTCTTTTTCTTTACCATCGGCCCTTGTTGTCACACCAGTTGAACTTAAGTAGCCCCTAGACTGTCAAGCCGCTTGATCAATCACGTTTGCTTCAATCAATCCTTTAATCTTGACCAAAACTCATTTTCACTTTGATTTTTGATTCAGGTTGTGAAGTGTAGGATGCGGAGTATCTGATGTAAAATGCATTCTAACACAGACTTGGCCTTTCTTGTCTATGGTTGTCCCTAAGCGGAAAAAAAGTTAATAGGAAACGTTGTTTGTCTAAGGAGTTGTATAAAATAAAAAACCACTTCGTATCATAGAATTCTTGTACCCTTAAATAAATCGTATAATTCTGTCATCGAACAAAATAAACTAGCGTTTAGACCTGTGAGTTTGAATTTCCGAGTTTTAGATGTGTCTTCCATGACTGCTAACGACGAGTGATTGACGCAATGGTTGATCAAAATGGATATAGAGTATAGACGGTCAATCAACCCCGTCAACAGCTTGAATAGTTCAAACTCTATCATCCACCGTCAATTGATTGACTCGAACCTAATAAAGGCGCCTAGAGGGCTAATCATGCTTGAGTCAATCGATTGAAGGAAGCTTTTGATCAAAATGATTGACCATCTAGGGTGCCATTTTCTTTTATGTACGCAGAAGGATCTATTTTTTTAATTGTTGCCTCAAAGGTAACATTTTATTTTTATGATTATATTATTTACGTTTTATTTTTATACCATATTATTTCTAAGCATGAAATGGGCGACTAATTTGCAGCCCACTTGGCACTGATGTCGTCAAGTTTACTGTGTTTAAATGGGATTTAACTATACAAAACTTACCTTATACTCTTTTCGAATCTTAACTTTGTATATTCTTGTGTAATTGCTCTTATCCATACTGAAGCGATGAATATCCGCAACTATAACTGAAATGAAATATATTTTAGTTCAAACACATTACATTAGAAATAGTTGATGCTCTGTTTGTCTATAATGATACTTTTTACACTCAGAAACTACAACTGATTTGACCAGTGCTCTTTTATTTTAAAAAGCGAATAGCCTACACTTTAATTAGCCTTTTCTCTAAATATTACAACCTAAAATTTAAACTTTATTATAAACAGGGAGTTGAAGGAGCGGTAATCCTCGTATTTAGAATAACCATGGATGTAGTATAAAAATCGATATAAATTATATATATATATATATATATATATATATA
>JAQQPU010003027.1:0-12004 GCA_029168905.1 Artemia sp. Kazakhstan ARC1039 | reverse complement strand
CTCACATACGTTATAATTTCTGTTCGTTTTAAGTTCTAATATTCCTTCTTACATTTCAGTTGAAAAAACTTGTTTTTTTTTTTATTTAATTTCTGATCGTTTTTTAAATAATGCTTGGAAATCCGGCGCCCCCTTCATAGAAATGTCCCTTACCCCAAAGAAACATCCTCCACGGAAATATTCTCCAGAGTAACTCCCTCCTCTAGCCCTCCCTCCAGAAAAAATCCTTCCTGAAAATGGTTGTATACTTCCCAATAACCAATAAATAATGCTGGCAAGTCTGGCGCCCCCTTCATGGCGATTTCCCTTCCCCCATGAAAACTTCCTTCATGAACAGTTCCTCCAACATAACCCCCGACCCACCCTTCCCTCCCACTAGCAGAAAAAAAACCTCCTGAAAACTTCTGTATACTTCCGAATAACCAATACTATATGTTAACATTGGGTAAAGTTCATATCTTTTAGCCCTCCCTCTGGGTACTTCGGGGGATTAAGTCATCCCAAAAGACATATTTATCATATTTTCGACCATGCTGAACAAAATGGCTATCTCAAAATTTTGATCGGGTGACTTTGGTAAAAAAATAAGCGTGGGAGGGGGCCTAGTTGCCCTCCATTTTTTTTGGTCACTTAAAAAGGGCACTAGAACTTTTAATTTCCGTTCCAATGAGCCCTCCCACGATATTCTAGGACCACTGGGTCGATACGATCACCCCTGGGAAAAAAAAAACAAAAAACAAACAAACAAACAAACAAATAAACACGCATCCGTGATCTTTCTTCTGGCAAAAAATGCAAAAATCCACATTTTTGTAGATAGGAGCTTGAAACCTCTACAGTAGGGTTCTCTGATACGCTGAATATGATGGTGTGATTTTCATTAAGGTTCTATAACTTTTAGGGGGTCTTTCCCCCTTTTTTCGAAAATCAGCCAAATTTTCTCAGGCGCGTAACTTTTGATGGGTAGCACTAAACTTGATGAAAGTTATATATTTGAAATCAGCATTGAAATCTGATTCTTTTGATATATCTATTGGTATCAAAAACCCGTTTTCTAGAGTTTCGGTTACCATTGAGCCGGGTCGCTCCTTACTTACAGTTCGTTACCACGAACTGTTTGAAACCTGTGACTTGAAAAGGGCATTTTTCCTGATCAGCTAAAAGTTGCAAAAGTGATACCACTTCATAAAGGTGGCTCTAAAAAGAGAATTGAGAATTGGAGACTGATTTTGATCCTTCCATTGTTTTCGAAATTATTATAAAAAGATTTCATAAACGTCTACATAGTTTCCTACAGGCTAATGACTTACTGAGTGAGACCCAATTCGGATTTCGCAAAGGGCACTCGACGACAAATGCTTTGCAACAATTATGGAATCAATTAACAATGGTATGGACAGAGGTGAAACACCTTTGTCTATATTTATAAATATTCGCAAAGTATTCGATACATTTGATTTTCAAACTCTGCTAAGTCAGATGGAGTCTTTAGGTGTCCGCGGAAAGTGCTTAAAGTGGTTTGAAAGTTTTCTCACAGGGAGATCCCTCAAAGTAGTGTTGAATGATGTGGGCTCAGCAGCATTTCCAATGACGTGTGGAGTACCACAAGGATCAGTGTTAGGTCCGCTGCTTTACCTCATCTATGTTGATCGCATGTGTCTTTATTTGAAAGATGTGTGTCTAATCTCGTCTGCTGATGATACCGTTTTAACTGTGTTTGCCTCCTGAGACCTGATGAGGACCTGATGAGAAAAGCGAATCTCGCATTGCAAAGGCTGGAGATTTTCACTTTATTAAGTCTATTGTGTGTAAATGTTCGCAAGACATTTTAATGACGTTTTGTAGAGTTGGTACACCACTCGATGTGTCTGGCCACGTAACTTTGTGTGGCAATCTAGTTCAGCAAGTTGATCATCTCCGCTACCTTTGTTCTTATCTTGATTGCCATCTGGCATGGAAGTGTCACAATGACGCAATTTAATCAAAAATTGCCCGTGGGGTTGGAATACTTCGACGTCTGCAGCACTTTCTCCCTCAAAGAATACTTTTAACTATATATTATTCGTTGGTTTATCCATATATCTCCTACGGTTGCCTCCTATGGAGCAATAACTTCTTATGCAACTATAGAAGAGTGCAAGTTCTACAAAATTAAGCTGTTAGAACGATCGGTAGGTATGTCCAGGATATACATGACACATGTGCTTGTTTTAGGTCCCTGAAGCTCCTTAGTGTAGGTCAGATAAGAGATTACCAAGCTGCAATATTTGTGTTTCAGTGTAAGAATGGTTTAACCCCTGATGTTTTTAAGAATTTTTACGAAATTAATAGTGACCTGCATAATTATGGAACTAGGAAAAGTGATAATATAGTTGTTGATTTGCGTCGTGATACCAGGTCTTGATTTTCAATGAAACACCTGGGTCCGTCAGTATGGAATGAGCTACCATTGAGCATTAGAGCAGCGGGACACGTACCTCAATTTAAAAAGAATTGAAAAGATTATTTTTGGGGGGGAATTTGTTAAATTTGTATTATGGCTGGTAGGTTGGGTAGGGGAGGAAGAGGAGCTGGAGAGGTACGGGTGGGCTGGGAAGGTAAGAGTGGGTAGGGGCTAAGGTAAGGTTGGAAGGGCAGGGTGGGGGAGGGGAGAGGGAGTTGAGTTTTAAGAGTGATAGTGAATGGATTTGTTATTATTATTTTTCTTTTGTATTTTATTTATCTATTATTGTTTTTAATTCAGTTATTTATTTATTTATATTTTTTCATATATATAGGTTATAGTTTATCTATTTTTGGTTTATTTATAATAGTTTTAATTAAATATTTGAGGTTTAAGTAAGTAGTTACCTGGACTTTCGCGCGATCGCAAACCTTCATAGGTTTTCTCCAGCGCGAAAGTGTTTTTTAATTTATTTATTTGTGAATGTGGATTAATAAACTTATACTTATACCTATACAATAACAGCAAATCAGTAGTTTACGAATTTTGCTAAATGGATGACGGTAGGCCCACCTTCGTCTATGATTTCTCCCTACTATAGAAGCTTTGTTTGTTGTTTGTTGTTGTTTTTATTTTCGAGCCAACGAACAGTTCTTATTAAAAAAAAAAAAAAAAAAAAAAAAAAAAAAAAAAAAAAAAAAAAAAAAGTTCATTATAACAAGATCAAACGCATCAAAAAAGGGTCAACTTCAATGATCAAATGCCAAACGTTTAAGTCTCTTGAGTTTCAACTTGTAGACTTGAAATTGCATTAAAATTATTACAAATTAGAGGCAGGAAAATACTGTGTACTCTGGGGTAGCTACAGGTGAGGATAAGGGTGGGCAGTAAATCTTCAAAAGTTAGTTTAGCCCTGCGTTTTGACAGAATACGATAATAACCCCTTCCCCGTACAAGCTGGCCGGTTGTGCATTGAAATTTCCAGGTAAGTCCACGACTTACCTGAATATTAGGGACATCTCTGAATTGAGAAAGAAATTATGCATACATTTTAAGTTATTTATCTCGACAATTACTATGCTAAATTTCCAGGTAGAAGGTAATACTTTTCTTATAAAAAGACATATCTTTAATTCACCCTACCAAAAAAATGCTCTAAGACTCGCCCCCTAAAAACGGGGCGTTGACGCCCTTGACAATTGCTATTAAAAAATTACAGCTGCTTGAGTGCCAGTCTAAATTTTGAAAAGAAAAGAAAAATAATTTATTTAAAGTGGGTTCATGGAATATAGACCTTGGCAAGGAGGTTCCCTGGATTTGATTCAGATTCTCTGGTAATTTTATTTTTCCAAAGTGAAGATATGTTTTCATAGGTTCTCTCGTGCCTTACAAGTCTGAAAGGGGTGGGCGCAAAACCTTGAAAATACACTTGCAACTTTCGGGGCAGCTGAAAAGACGCTGCTCTTGACCGAGGACAGTTCCTTTAGGTCCCAACTAGCAATTCATCGCCTTACTGTAATCATCCCCCGCTGGTTGTTTTTTTTTTTTTTTTTTTTTTTTTTTTTTTTTTTTTTTTTTTTTTTTGCGTTGTCATAATAAATTTCATTACTAATAAATGTTTGTTAGTATTTTTTTTCCCGTCGTTGCTCATTGTACACTCAAAGGTTGTATGCCTTCTAGTGTTTTTTCTTAGCTATTGCCCTATCCTGAAAATCAGCATTCTTTCAATTTATGGACTGGGCCGTATCCAGGAGTTTTGTTCGGAGTGGGGTTGGGGGATGTGTTACAAAATAAAACTTTACAAAACGCGAAATAATTTGTTTAAATGTATCTTTTTAACTTCTGTACGAGTCGGAAGAAAATTTCGGGGGTTCAAACGAGGTACCCCTCCCTGTTAGTCAAACGGCCGTACTTGTCAATTAAGAAAATTACATTAAAAAATTTAGCCGTTGTTAAAACCAATAAATAAACTTACCTCGTTACTTGTGGTATTGACCAAATTGTATTTAAATCTGTGCTCAATTAAACTGATAGTTACACTCTAATTATCGAATACTGCTTGTTTATGAAATTAACTATGATAAGAATTTTACACACTCTCTGTTATCTCTTTTATTATCTATCTATCAACCGGAAAAATAACACTTACTTAATAAAAAATATACTCAGGTACGTCTTATCACTTTTTTTTCTGCTGTACAATCCACCAAGTTACATTACACTTCTTACTTTTTCTAAAGATGCTATTCTGTGAAGGTTCATCTCACAACTGAATTAACTTTGAATTAAACTTTCATATATATATATTCCTATAGGCGGGTCCGGGAGCATACTTCAAGCTTTTTGTGATATCTAATTTAGCCTAGTAAATTCCTTTCCAAATTCCAGTGTGGAACACTGGAATCGTGATTGCGTGTTTATACGTCATTCCAATTGACACTGATGTCATTTTAATGTTTGCAAGTTGTTAAGACATCTGTAGGCAATGAAATATGCCATTTCATTTTATTTCAGAACGGTAACTAACCTGTATTTGACTGTTGAAACAATACAAACACATCTTCGATATTATATATACATAATATGGTACTTGTTAAGTATCCCGAAAGCACCGAAGAAGTGAAGTTAGGTTAATCTTAATGAAATATACCAACATATTATGAAAATATAATATTTTAGTAACAAAATTATGGAAACTACAGAAGGAAACTATGGAAAGCAGGCCGCCCAGAACGCATTATATTAAATACCTAACCTATCTAATCACCTCTATATATTAAATATTTAATTAAAATATACCTGCATCGTAGTTTTTCAAACTGAGATGTATCCAGGATTTTTTTTTTTTTGGGGGGGGGGGGGGGGGAAAAAAAAATAAAGAAACGCTTAAAAAAAAATTTTATATTCATTTTTTTTACGTTTTTACGAGTCAGAAAAACATTTCGGGGTAGGATGGTTCAAACCCTCTTATCCCCCTGGATATTCTCTTGGTCCCAAAGAATATTGCATCCACCTACGGCTGCAGTTTTGAGTGGGCGAAATATTGTATGGTTGGGCTCATTTAGTCCGGGCCGACATAAGAAACCTATATAAAGTATTTTTTCCCGTCGGTGAATACGCTCGCCGCTTCCATATGACAGACAATCTGAAACGAAGATGAAATCAAGTTAAGAAAAAAACGACGGAATGCTGCGAGTCGTAATCGAGAGTCACTCCCTCTGAGCATTCATGTACACCTGCTGTCATGTGCCAAGCTTGGCAGAACTGTACCAAAATTTGCACTTTACTGAAAAAAATATAAATGTTTTTACTTTTTATAACTTTAATAAATCAAATAATATTAACATTTTGATTACTAGATATCAGTATATGTATATTGAACTGACAATGCACATTCATTTGTATTTTTTCAGTAAAGTTCCAGTTTTGTTCTGGCCTTGGGAAGGCATAGGGGTGTTGCGCCCAACTTAAGTTAATTTCTGCTCGTTTTGAGTTTGACTCGGTTATTTAGCCTATTGTAATTTCTGTTCGTTTTAGGTTTCATTTATTTATCGATGCTGATTTGTGGTAGTTTCACGCTCCGTAGATTATTTGATTTCATTTTTGCTCATTAATTGTTTAATGGAGTTCTTTACTTTTCTTTGAAAAACTTATTTTGTGGAAAAAGTTTTTTTTTAATTAATTTCTGTTCGTTTAATATTGACATAGTCTTTTCAGGGAAAAAGTCTTTCAGGGAATATTATAGGCAGCGCTGGCGTGCTGCCTAAAATATTGATGGGATGTGTTTGGAGAAAAGATGGGCTTGAGAGGGGGGTTAGTTGCCTTCAAATCACTTTCGACTATTAAAAAGGGCACTAGCCATTTGAATTTCCAATCGAAAGAGCCTGTTTTAATTTTCTACGACAACGCCTTCTATAAGAACCTTATATGCCCCCAGGGCATAACTTAAAACCCTTGCCCTGAGGGTTGTGGGGGAGTGTCTTCCTCAAAAACATATTTTCTATCTGGAAATCAACTACGCTGAACAAAATGGCTATCTAAAATATTAATTGGATGTGTGTGGAGAAAAGCTGGGCTTGAGAGGGGGGCTAGTTGCCTTCAAATCACTTTCGACTATTAAAAAGGGCACTAGCCCTTTGAATTTCCAATCGAATGAGCCCTTTTTCAAGTTTCTACGACAAAGATTTCAATAAAAACCTTATATAACCCCAGGACATAACTTATAACCCTTGCCCTGAAGACTGTGGGGGGGGGTGTCCTGCTCAAAGGTATAATTTCCTGAACTTTGAACTGCGTGGAACAAATTGGCTATCTCAAAATCTTTATTGAATGTGTTTGGGGAAATGGTGGGCGTGGAAGGGTGTTAGTTGCTTTCCAATCACTTTCGACTCTTAAAAGGGGCACTAGCCATTTCAATTTCCTATCGAATGAGCCCTTTTTGAAGTTTCTACGACAACGCGTTATATTAGAACCTTATATGCCCCCCTGGGCATAATTTACAACCTTGCCCTGAGGGCTGTTAGGGGGGGTTTGT
Organism: Artemia sp. Kazakhstan ARC1039; assembly: GCA_029168905.1. NCBI lineage: Eukaryota > Metazoa > Arthropoda > Branchiopoda > Anostraca > Artemiidae > Artemia > Artemia sp. Kazakhstan ARC1039. Next base: position 5,027 of record JAQQPU010003027.1, on the reverse strand, counting down.
CATCCTCAAAGACCTAATTTCCAGAACTTGAAACTATGTTGAATAAAATGGCTATCTCTAAGTTTTGATTAGATGTGTTTGGGGAAAAGGTGGGCGTGAGAGGCGGGTTAGTTGCCCTCTAATCACTTTCGACTATTTAAAAGGACACTAGCCCTTTTAGTTTCCAATTGAATGAGACTTTTTTAAAGTTTCTACGACAACGCCTTCTATAAAAAATCTTATATGCCCCCAGGGCATAACTTACAACCCTTGCCCTAAGGGGGACTGTCCTCAAAAATATAAATTCTATCTGGAAATTAACTACGCTGAACAAAATGGCTATCAAAATTTTGATTGGATGTGTTTCGGGAAATGGTGGGCGTGGAAAGGGTGTTAGTCAACTTCCAATCACTTTCGACTATTAAAAGGGCACAAGCCACTCCAATTTCCAATTGAATGACTGTTTTTCGAAGTTTTTACGACAACTTCTTCGATACGAAGTGCCCTGCTCTAAAGGAAAAAATTAATAAATAATACATTGTGCCAACATCGTTCTTATATGCCCCCAGAGCATAACTTAAAACCCTTGCCCTGACGACTGTGGGGGAGTGTCCTCCCCTTTACTTAGTCCCCGTTTCTTGTCTCGTTCTCGAGTGTCCCCGTTCTTTACTTAGGCAGCGCGATCGCGCTGCCTATGATTTATGCAACAACATTCTATATAAACCTTATATGCCCCCAGGGCATAACTTACAACCCTTACACTGAGGGCTCTGAGGGGGTTATCATCCTAAAAGTTCTATTTTCTAGAACGTTCAACTACGTCGACCAAAATGGATATCGCAAAATATTAATTCGATGTGTTTGGGAAAATAGTGGGCGTGAGAGGGGCCTTAGTCGCTATCCAATCACTTTCAACTATTGAAAAAGGCGCTAGCCTTTTCAATTTCCAATTGAATGAGCTCTTTTGAAGTTTCTATGACAGCGCTTTCAATAAAAACTTTATATGCCCTAGGGTATAAGTTACAACCCTTGCACTCAGGGCTCTGAGGGGATTATCATCCTAAAAGACCTAATTTCCAGAGCTTTCAACTACGTTGAACAAAATGGATATTTCAAAATATTAATTCGATGTGTTTGAGAAAATGGTGGGCGTGAGAGGGGCGTTAGTCCATATCCAATGACTTTCAACTATTAAAAAAGGCACTAGCCCTTTCAATTTCCAATTGGATGAGCCCTTTTGAAGTTTCTATGACAACGCTTTCAATAAAAACTTTATATGCCTCCACGGCATAACTTACAACCCTTGTCCTGAGGGCTGTGGGGGGAGGGGTTGTCATCCTTAAAGACCTAATTTCCAAAACTTTCAACTACGTTGAATAAAATGGCCATCTAAAATTTTTGATTGGATGTGTTTGGGGAAAAGGTGGGCGTGACAGGGGGGTTAGTTGCCCTCAAATCACTTTTGACTATTAAAAAGGGTACTAGCCCTTTGAATTTCAAATCAAATGAGCCCCTTTTCAAGCTTCTACGACAAAGATTTCAATAAAAACCTTATATGCCCCAGGGCATAACTTATAATCCTTGCCCTGAAGGTTGTGGGGGAGTGTCCTGCTCAAAAATATGTTTTCTATCTGGAAATCAACTACGCTCAACAAAATGGCTATCTCAAAATTTTTATTGGATGTGTTTGGGGGAATGATGGGTGTGGGGGGGGGGGCTTGTTGCCCTCCAATCACTTTCGACTATTAAAAAGGGACTAGCCCTTTGAATTTCCAATCAAATGAGCATTTTTGAAGTTTCTACGACAACGCCTTCTTTAAGGACCTTATATGCCCCTAGGGCATAACTTAAAACCCTTGCCCTGAAGGCTGTGGGGGAGTGTTCTTCTCAAAAACATATTTTCTATCTGGAAATCAACTACGCTGAACAAAATGGCTATCTCAAAATTTTGATTGCATGTGTTTGGGGAAATGATGGGCGTGGGGGGGGGCTAGTTGCCCTCCAATCACTTTCGACTATTAAAAAGGGCACTAGCTCTTTGAATTTCCAAATGAATGAGCATTTTTTGAAGTTTCTACGACAACGCCTTCTATAAAACCTTAAGTGCCCCCAGGGCCTAACTTAAAAACCCTTGCCCTGAGGGTTGTGGGGGAGTGTCCTCCTCAAAACATATTTTCTATCTGGAAATAAACTACGCTGAACAAAATGGCTATCTCAAAATTTTGATTGGGTGTGTTTGGGGGAATGATGGGCGTGGGGGAGGGGGGCTAGTTGCCCTCCAATCACTTTTGACTATTAAAAAGGGCATTAGCCACTAAAATTTCCAATCGAATGAGCCCTTTTCGAAGTTTTTACGACAACTCCTTCGATACAAAGTGCCCGGGTACGGAGAAAAAAAAAAACACATTCTGCCCACATCGTTCTTTACTTAGGCAGCGCTAGCGCGCTGCCTATGAAATGTGTGTTACATTTGAGTTTAAAATTCACGTCATAACATCTAAAAAAATTAAATGTTATGACGTGTCATAACATCTGTTAGACACGTCATAACATCTAAAAAAAATTAGATGTTATGACGTGTTGAGGTTATGACTGTCGACTTTCGGAAGGGTAGCAATTGGGACTGACGTTGAACTGGCGTGTCGATGTTATGACTGTCGACGTTCTGACGGGTGGCGATTGTGACTGTCGATGTCCTGACGTGTCGATGTTCTGACGGATTTTCCTTGTCGACGGAATGACGTTTAGTGCATGTGACGGTCAGATGAGATGGTAGCACCCCGGTTTTTGTAGCAATTTTTGTCGTAGAAGCTTCAAAAAGGGCTCATTCAATTGGAAACTAAGAGGACTAGTGCCTTTTTTATTAGTCAAAAGTGATCAGGGGCAAATGCCCCCTCCACGCATATCATTTTCCCAAACACGAGCAATCAAAATTTTGATATAGTCATTTTGTTCAGCCTATCAGAAAGATCTGGAAATTATGTCTGAGGATAACAAATCCCCCCAGCTCTCAGTGCAAGGTTTGTAAGTTATGCCCTGGGGATATATGGTTTTTATAGAAAGTGTGGTCATATAAACTTCGAAGGGGGCTCATTGGATTGGTAATCAGACGCTTTAGTGCTCTTTTTAAGAGTCAAAGTGATCAGAGGGCAGCTACCCCCTCCCCCCTACACACACGTCGTATTGTCCCGAAATGCGTCTAATAGATATTTTGAGATAGCCATTCTATTCTAAATAGTCTCAATATCATATAACAAGGCTTTTGGGGTTGAGACAAACCCCAGAGATTAGGGGCAAGGGTTGTAAATTATGCCCAGGGTGTATTTAAGGTTTTTATAGAAGGGACGGTTGTTTAACTTCAGAAGAGGCTCAGTCTTTCTCCTTGAAAAAGATTATGTCAATATAAAACAACAGAAATTAATTAAAAAAAACTTTTCGCACAATATAATTTTTTTTTTAAGTAAAGAACTCCATTAAACCAAAAATGAACAAAAATAGAATCAATAATCTACTGAGCATACAACTACCACAAATCAATATCAATAAATAAGTGAAACCCAAAACAAACAGAAATTAAAATAAGTCAAACTCAGAACGAGCAGAAATTAACCTGAGTAGGGTTTTAAAGTCTTATGCTTTCTAAAAGCCAGAATATAATTTGTACTTTGCTAAAAAAAAAAATTCTTTTAAATGTTTTCACTCTTTTAACTTCAAGAAATCAAAAATTAATTAAGATATTAAGGAATAAATATCAGCATATGTATATTAAATTGACAATGCACATATTTTTCAGTAAATTCATTTGAATTTTGGGTTTAGAACCCTACTCAGATTAATTTCTGTTCGTTTTGAGTTTGACTTATTTTAATTTCTGTTTGTTTTGGGTTTCACTTATTTATTGATATTGGTTTGGGGTAGTTGTAAGCTTGGTAGATCATTTGATTCTATTTTTGTTCATCTTTGGTTTAATGGAGTTCTTTACTTTCTTTTGAAAAACTTATTTTGTGCAAAAAGTGTTTTTGATTAATCATATGCAGCGCGCTAGCGCTGCCTAAGTAAAGAACGATGTGGGCACAATGTGTTTTTTTTTCTCTCCACCCGGGCACTTCGTATCGAAGGAGTTGTCGTAAAAACTTCGAAAAAAGTTCATTCGATTGTATATTGGAGTGGCTAATGCCCTTTTTAATAGTCGAAAGTGATTGGAGGGAAACTAGCCCCCCCCCCCGCCCATGATTCCCCCAAACACATCCAATCAAAATTTTGAGATAGCCATTTTGTTCAGCGTAGTTGATTTCCAGATAGAAAATATCTTTTTGAGGAGGACACTCCCCCACAACCCTTGGGGTAAGGGTTTTAAGTTATGCCCTGGGGGCATATAAGGTCTTCATAGAAGGCGTTGTCGTAGAAACTTCAAAAAAGGCTCATTCGATTGGAAATTCAAAGGGCTAGTGCCCTTTTTAATAGTCGAAAGGGATTGGAGGGCAATTAGCCCCCCTCCCCACGCCCATCATTCCCCCAAACACATCCAATCAAAATTTTGAGATAACCATTTTTTTCAGCGTAGTTGATTTCCAGATAGAAAATATCTTTTTGAGGAGGACATTCCCCAACAACCCTCGGGGCAAGGGTTTTAAGTTATGCCCTGAGGGCATATAAGGTTTTATAGAAGGCTTTGTCGTAGAAACTTAAAAAAAGGCTCATTTGATTGGAAATTCAAAGGGCTAGTGCCCTTTTTAACACTCGAAAGTTATTGGAGGGCAAATAGCCCCCTCTCGCGCCCATCATTCCCCCAAACACATCAAATCAAAATTTTGAGATCGCCAATTTGTTCAGCGTAGTTAGTTTCTAGATAGAAAATATGTTTTTGAGGAGGACACTCCCCTACAACCCTCGGGGCAAGGGTTTTAAGTTATGCCCTGGGGGTATATAAGGTTTTTATAGAAGGCATTGTCGTAGAAACTTCAAGAAAGGCTCATTCGATTGGAAATTCAAAGGGCTAGTGCCCTTTTTAATAGTCGAAAATGATTGGAGGGCAACTAGCCCCCCCC
>JAQQPU010003026.1:15188-27770 GCA_029168905.1 Artemia sp. Kazakhstan ARC1039 | reverse complement strand
AAGGTAAACAGGAAGGGTGTGCGAAAGTACAGGATGGTTGGCCCCCAACCCCCATTGCACTTTCTCTCTGAAGGGCCGAGAAACGGATATCAGCACCGCCGGTAGGGACTGTAAAATACAATGCCATATTTTTTACCTTTACCTTATACTAGGGGAGAGGGAAAGAAAAAAAATTTGCAAACAAATATCTGCAAAAGTATCGAGACAGTAATTAGCATAGGTGAGTAGCCGCTAAACAGGAAGGTAAACACGAAGGGTGTGCGAAAGTACAGGATGGTTGGCCCCCAACCCCCATTGCACTTTCTCTCTGAAGGGCCGAGAAACGGATATCAGCACCGCCGGTAGGGACTGTAAAGTACAATGCCATATTTATTACCTTTACCTTATACTAGGGGAGAGGGAAAGAAAAAAATTTGCAAACAAATATCTGCAAAAGTATCGAGACAGTAATTAGCATAGGTGAGTAGCCGCTAAACAGGAAGGTAAACAGGAAGGGTGTGCGAAAGTACAGGATGGTTGGCCCCCAACCCCCCCATTGCATTTTCTCGGTGAAGGGCTGAGAAACGGATATCAGCACCGCCGGTAGGGACTGTAAAGTAGCCTACAATGCCATATTTTTTACCGTTACCTTATACTAGTGGAGATGAAAAAAAAAATTGCAAACAAATATCTGCAAAAGTATCGAGACAGTAATTAGCATAGGTCAGTAGCCGCATAAAATGATGACTTCCAGGTGATTTGCTCAAACATAGTTTGTGGGACAGGAGAAGAGAAAATTTCAATAAACAACTATACTATACAATCTGGTAGAGTGGATTTCCGTTTTCAGGGTTGGCGTAAATTTTGTATACCTTGCAGCAGATGTAGCGTCATGACCATTTTTAATTCACATATGAATCAAACTTTTTGAGCTATATAATACAACATCAAAAATCAATTCATCATAGTTTCTGCAGAAGCGTACAATGGTGAACATGAGAATGAAACTGGTACGAATATTTTGATGTTTCTTACTTCTTCTTTACTAAGAATACTGTTCTTGAATATGGCAGTATTTTATGTGCCTCATAGAAACACTGGATCTCATGCTTGTTTCTTTTTGCCTTTTATGGCAGTGAAGTGCTCAAAACTGAGAATCTGTGGTTTTGCCTCTTTTGACCCTTGTGCAGTCTCTGTGTCTTATAGCCTGTTTCACTAGGGCGTCATTCAAGACAGTCACTCATAGAGGAGGAGGGGTGTTTTCCATTGCTAAAGCTACTGTTTAAGAATATGAAGCAGCATCATTTTAAAAAGGTTGATAATGGATGGGTTTAAACTTAAGACTTTTAGTTACTTTTTATATTTCCCATTAAATTTTCCTGTTTTTGGTGTTATTGGGTAGTTGTGACTTCAACATTTTATCCATACAATAATACAGCCAACTTATCCATTGTGACCAATAATATCTAATGGCCTTTTCACCATTTCCATACAGGAATGGCGAAAAAAGGGCCACCCCACGCAGGTACAAATCAGGGAGATGCTCCTCCACTACTAAGGATACCGATCCTGTTTATATTATGGTGAAAGTAGGTTGACAACATACTGGTTAAAGCTTTTAAATTTCCATAATTAAATCGAGTTATCCTTTTTTCTAATGGGAAGTTTTTTTTTCGTGCAATCAATGAGACGCTCAGTCTGTATTTATGTATCATAGCCTATTTTAAAGGACCACTATTCCAGCTGGGCCCCTACATAGAGGATGGAACTGTTTTCCTCCCCAAAATCTTAAGATGGTTTAATTTTTCCCTAAATCTATTAACTTTTCAATAAAAACTGTTTAGTTTTTTTATTTTTCGAATGTATGCTTTATCCAAAATGTTACTCTCCCCCTAGAATTATTTCCCATGTGCATGTTTGAATCCAGCCTAGCCTTTTTTTTTCTTTTTTTTTTAATATGTGGCCAATGTATTAATTCCGCATTGAATGTGAATCAAAGAATAAAGTTGATTGAATTTTCTTTTACACAATGCTTTGTCAGCTTATTTAAATGATCTAATAAATTGAATTTTTACTTCTTGATGTTCAATTGAGCAAATAAAAATAAGTGAAAAGTGAAGCTCAAAAATATCTCAAAACGGACACTAAGGTTTCGCTTAAGTCTTTTTGTGTTCTTTTTTCTTGTGTAAATAAAAAAAATATATATATTTAAAACTTGCGATGGTTGGGCTCAATTAGAGTAATTTTCTAACTCTTAGACTAACTCATTGTCAAGCTTAAAAAAAGGATGAAAAATTTTAGAGTTGATTCCATGTAGAATATTTAATTTTTATATCCCTGTCAAAAACAGAGTTCTCTGATGGGGGGAGGGGATATTTGCTCAACTTGGGTCCTTTTCTTAAGGCGGATTTATTATGGACTTATAAATTCATAAAATTTAATCTAACAGCAAGTTAAATTTTTGATTTATGTTTCTTCATTAATCATTCTATGTTTCGATATACCATGCTTACCGTTTTGTTTAGACATTGTTGTCCTTTAAATTTTACATCCATTTCGTTTTGGTTAATCATCTGTTCGTCCCTTTTTAAACCTTATATCGTCATCGTTTGAAGCTAAGGTTGATTATATTTACTAGTTCATTATTTAAAATGAGAAATATTTCTTTCTGTTTAAATGAGTAATGTTAGTAAATCAATTCTCTTCTATTAATATTTTTCAATCTTTGTCCTAATTGTTTCTTCTCATTTCAGACTTTGGTTTTAAGCCTTTTTGTCGCGTCAGCTCTTGCTGCACCTAAACGTAAGTCGTTTTTTTCCTCCTTTTGTATTTTGTTTATTATTCGATTACGCCTATGTTGCTTACATTTACTATTCTTTACTTACCATCAATACTTCTGTTGTTGTCTTTTCTGTTGCCTTTTAATATTTTTTTTTAATCTTCAGTTTATAGTGGTCAAAAATTTAGTTTATCATTTTTGTATATCGAAAAACAGCTAATTTTATTTATACTTAGTAATATTAGACAAGGCCGTACCCAGGATTTTTTGCCGGAGGGGGTTTAAAGATTGTTTTCGGGGGGGGGTATACAAAAAAAAAATTCAAAAATGCATACAAAATTTGTTTATATCCATTTTTTTACGTTTTTACGAGTCAACAAAAATTTCGGGATGGGTTCAAACCCCCCTAACCCCCCCTGGGTACGGCCTTGATATTAGAATAGATTTAAGGGAAATAAGAAAAAAAATTATGTTTCTTATAAGCGGTACACCACCGACGGTATGATGGTTTCTTAAACTGTTCTATTTAAGGCTTATTTTTAAATTACCTAACAAAACCAAAATTACAAAAAAAAACTTCTACATTTTCTTATAAATGACCTTTTATATAAACTTTTATGCCTGAAAACCACAACTTTACACATTTTTCTTTTGGCTGTCTCAAATTATGAAGTTTTTAGAGCCGTGTCACATTGTTGCTGGCATTGCAGAGTTGAATGATTAAAATAAATAAGCAAAACTAATTGGTCAAATTTGACGACACTTTTCGTCGGTGAAAAGTCAAAAAATAACATTCTGTTAACTCTAAAAAAAAAAAAACTACATATTAGAAGTAAAGTCAAACCTTTTTAAGTTGCTTGGTCGCTTATCTTTTTTGATTACATACTGCTCATTTTTCAACCACGTTCCTCCTTCTTACATTATCACAAATAGTGGTTCTATGCAATTAAATTCAGATTCCTTAATTTTTAATTAAGTATTTGGTTGAGCAAGTCTTCACTAGAGCGGTGAAAAAAAAAATCAAATTCTATTTTCACTGTCCTTGGTATTCAAAGCCCTTATTCAGCGGGATACAATCTCTATCCTATGGTATCGAACAATACGATTTTAAGAAATGGACACTTTCTAAAATTAAAGCTACTCTATGATTAGTTTATGGTTTTTGTTAGTATATTATCTACTCTTTAGTAGTTTATGACTAGGTTCCACCGGGAGCTCTATAAATTATAGTTACAGTTTTAGACTGTTATTGTCATATACATATATATAGTTATAGTTATAGAGAGTTATAGCCAGTTATAGTTATAGACCCTACATGGAAGAGGGATATTTGTACGCTAACTTGAAATACTTGCGCGTTCTAACCTACTTGCGCTCTTTGAAAAAAAAGTAATAATATTGATAACAACAAACAACAAAGGCACGAAGAACAATAGGGAAATCTTTTTCTAAGACAGTGGAGATAATTTGAATGAATATTTTGACCCTATGTCCAAGGGACATAGGGCAAGACAAAAAATATATAAAAGAAAAAAGACTTACAAAAACATGCGACCAATCAAAACCAAAAATTAAAATTGCGACCAAAAATTGATTGGTCGCATGTTGTTGTGAGTCTTTTTTCTTTTATTTATTTTTTGTCTTTCTGAGGACGGCCCCTGGACATAGGGTCAAAATATTCATTCAAATTATCTCCACTGTCCTGCAAAACGCCTATTGTTCTTCATGCTTTTGTTGCTTGTTATGGAAAGACAGTGTGGTCTTCGTCGCTATTTTTGATAACAACCGTTACCTCTATTCAGGCTGGTACAAAAGTTATTGAATTTGAGGGAGGTTGTGCGGTTGCTTAGGTTGTTGGTTGTTAGGTTGTGTTAGGTTGTGCGGTTGTTCATTGCTTAATTAATGTTGGTTCAAAAGCTGCTAAATACGAATCAGTAAATACTGTACACTCAATGAAAAATAAGCGTCATGATACTGCATATAGAAACCATAACATATAAACACAATTCGTGGTTTCCAAAAAAAGTTCCAAAAAAGTTCCTTACGTCACGAAGTTTCGACTAAATATGCCCTTTACTTTTGCAAAGGCAATACGGTATGTAGTAGATTTGTTAATAACAGGACTTTTCCTGAAGTTAGCGAGGAAAAAAATTTGAGGGAGATGGGTGTCGACATACATAAAAATATTTTAGGCAACCTTTTTTTTTAACAGCCTCCCCTCCAAGAGGAAGACTGAAGAAGCAACAATTCACCGATAGAATTTAAAGTGTAAGTGTTGATAATTTATTTGATAGAATTTCAATATAATCGTGACTATTCTTTCAGCTGACGGCCATGATCATGGACATCATTATCATCATGGAGCATCAAGTTCAAGTGCATATTCTTCTGTAGTAAGCTTACCTTTAGCTAGTAGCTACGGTGGTGCCTCCCAAGGGTAAGTATCTCTTTTTTTGTTATGGTTTTGGATTTCCTGAAAAAGGCAAAAAAAGGGAAAAAGAACACCAAATAAACAATAACACAAGTAAGTTTTTCGGTCTGGTCTAATGCTATTCAATTTATTTTCAAGTTTTGGCCCTTCATCTTGCTCTGTCTACTTCTTAGCATCAGAAGTGACTTGAATTACATAACAAAAGGTTTCTGATTTTTTAAATTCATTTAAATTAAATTAGAGTCTGATCATCAACTTTAACATACTAAAAAAGTAATTATTTTCTAACGTTTCATTCGTCTTGTAACCTACTTTCTCTAGTGAGAAAAGATAAGCAAACAGTTTGTAGGGCATGATTTTCATTCTAAAATGTGTTACCAAAATTCTCAAAATTTAGTAGATCAAAAACAAGTTGGATATCTAAAAGCCAAACGTGTTCTAAGCACAATGTATATTGTCAGTCTTACAAAATAATTCGTGCTTACACCTTCGCCCCCCTCTTGACCGTATCTTGGAGCTTTCAAGTCAAGGCAGTAGACTGTACTTCCTGAAAATCATTTTGAACGAAACCATAAAAAAATCATAAGTTGTTTTGTAAGAAAGGAGAGAGTAATTGAATTTGCACTTCAACTTACAATTGATTTTAAAAAAACGAGTTCTTTAAACTTAAAGTAAGGAGCAACATTGAAACTTAAAACGAACAGAAATTATTACGTATATGACGGTGGTCAAGCAAAAGAAAAATCTTGTAAAATCGTGTTTTTGGGTAGGAACAGATCTAAGATTGTGGACCGGGAGGGGGGGAGGGGGGAATAATTTAGATTTCCTTTGTACTTTAAAGTTTTTCTTATATATTGTAAAAGTTATGCAAAAATATTTTAGAAAAATTCAGAATTTAAAGTGAAAGAAACCAATTTAATATTATATAAAAATAAACATCTTGTTAACGAGCAGACTTTCACGCAGGAAAGACAAGTCTATTCCTAATACTAATTAAAGAAATATCCCAGTGAACTTTTTCCTGAAATGCACTTTTCTCATACTACACCTCGTCAAAAGATTGCAATTTCAATCTATGAGCTGGTTGAGTTTGAGTAGTGTATTTAGTATGGGGAGTTTTCGACAAATATGGGATTGTAATCTTATTTTATTGTAAATCTTATTTTAAAACATGAAAAAAAAACAACAATACAACTATTTCAGCCTTATAAGTTCACTTGGTAGTTGACTGGAAAACTGGAAACTGGAGACTAAAAGAAAAACTAAACTTAAGAAAGTCAGTTAAGAATTCACCAGTCTCTTTGAACTTGGCATAGAAGAGGTTTTGCTTGGTCTTGAGCTTGCTAAGGGTAAAAATATAGCCCTTCAAAATATATAGGTCCCCTTTACTAAAAATCTTTGGCACTTAAATACCAACCCCTCCTGGAACTGAAACCCCGATCAATAATACCAATTCCTATCTTTTTTTTATAAAATTCTCTAGACCACACTATGTTTTCATTTAAAAAGTAATGCTAAAAAATAAGAAATAAACAAGTATAATTTTTATTCACTTTTCTCATAATTTATATAGAGCTGCGCACGAAGCTAATTTTATTTTATTTGATTTAATTTTTGAATGAAGTGTTAATTTGTGAAGTGTTAATTTATTATCTATTGAATGAAGTGTTAATTTGTGTGGTAATTTTGATTGAAGGCCTTTGCGTATTTGTTGTTATATAGTTTAAAATAATTTTATGGCCTGTTGATTAGCGGTTATTATTTTTATTTATTTCTTTTTTACTCTTCGTATTCGGAGGAAATAAAAAGTTTGAATTGAATTGAATTGAATTTGTATTTTTGTATGGTTCAAAAAGTCTTTTAATTCATCTGCACCTCGCTAGTGTTTTTTTGTTTATCAACCCCTTACATTTATTTATGGAATTATAAATTATTACGTAGGAGCTATTATTGCTGTTTTTATTTCATGTGTAGTTTACTGTGTATTAATTCTTTGGGAACAAATTCTTAGACACGCTGCATAAATCTATATAAAAGTCTTAAAATATTTGTGAAAACAAAAATCTTTTACTCATTGTTTATTTATGCATCTAATTACTTTAGAGTTGTTAGTTGTAACAAAAACACAAACTGGATGGTTTTATTATCTATAATAGCCGTTTTCAATAAAAAATATTATATCAGTATTTTGTTATCATAAAATGTAATATTTAAAAATAAAAAAACAAATCCAGAAGAAATACTCACATGCAAGGACTAATTATTTTGTCATTTTACATCACTAATATATAGAGCGATTTAACGATAAAGCTTAGTCTGAATGATAAAGCTATACTTCAAAAAGTATAACGGATGCAGAAAAAGAGTTTTTATATGTTTTCCTTTTCAAATTATTCTTTGTAGTTTTTCTTTTGCTAATAATTATCTATATTTCGAATTTTCTACAGGACCCATAAACGGTAGATTCTTTTGATTCAATTTTTTTTTTAAATAGGTATCTTTTGCTAATTAGCGCTTTTTTATATCTCGACTCTCGTACTAGTCAAATCTTTGAAAAACTCCAAGAAGGCTGTAAGCCTAAATAGTAAACATTATTATGTTTATGGGGGTGAACACTTAAACTTTGAATTTTCAGAGAAAAAAGTTCACAGTTGAACAAAACGGGGTAATATGCATCTAAATATAATGACATTATATGTTTTTACCCTTTTCTTTTTTTTTCTTTTTAGTGATTATTGGGCACCTGCCGCTTTACCTGCAGCCACATCTTATGACGCTCCAGTAGCACCAGCAGCCCCTGCATCTTATGGTGCACCTACTCCTGCTCCAGTTGCTGCATCCTATGCTGATCCTGCAATTTCATCTTATGCTGCTCCTGCTGCACAATCATATGACGCCCCAGGAGGTCCAGCAGCAGCATCCTATTCCACACAAGCAGCTCCCCCTGCTACTTCCTATGCTGAACCAGCCGCTGCTTCTTATTCTATTCCTGCAGTCCAGTCTTACTCTGCACCAGTTTCACAGCATTCTTACTCTGTGCCTGCTCCACAGCAGTCTTACGCTGAAACTGCTCCTCAGCAATCTTATTCTTCACCTGCTCCACAGCAGTCATATACTGAACCGGCTCCACAGCAGTCCTATTCTGCACCTTCTCCACCGCAGTCTTACGCTGAACCTTCTCCTCAGCAATCTTATTCTGCAGCTGCTCCACAGCAGTCCTATTCTGAGCCTTCTCCACAGAAGTCTTATTCTGCACCTGCTCCTCAGCAATCTTATTCTGTACCTTCAGCAGAACAGTCTTATTCTGCACCCATTCAACAGCAATCTTACTCTGCACCCGCTCAAGAGCAGTCTTATTCCGCACCAGCTCCACAGCAGTCTTATTCTGCACCTGCTGCTCAACAATCTTACTCAGCACCTGCAGCAATTCAATCCTATTCAGCAATAGGAGCAGCCCCAGCATACTCTGCACCAGCTCTTGTTGCGGTTCCAGCTTATTCGGCACTTGCTCCACAGCAGTCCTATTACGCACCAGCTCCAAAGCAGACTTATTCTGCAACTGCTCCACAAAAATCTTATTCTGCACACGCTCCTCAACAATCTTACTCAACACCTGCAGCAGCTCCATCCTATTCATCCCCAGCAGCAGCTTCAGCATACTATGCACCAGCTCCAGCCGCTGCTCCATCTTATTCAGCCCCAGCACCAAAATATTCTGCACCATCTCCAGCGTATCCTGCTCCTGTTGCTCAACAGTCTTATTCTACACCTGTTCAACATCAATCTATCTCTGCACCCGCTAAACAGCAGTCTTATTCCGCACCAGCTCCACAGCAGTCTTATTCTTCACCTGCTGCTCAACAACCTTACTCAACCTACTCTGCTCCTGCACCATCATTTTCTGCTCCAGCTCCAGCGTATTATGCACCTGCTCCAGCATATTCTGCACCTGCTCCATCATATTCTTCCCATGCTCCAGCTCCGGTTTACCATGCTCCAGCCCCAACCTATCATGCTCCAGCCCCAGTATACCATGCTCCATCTTCATATTCTGCCCCTGCCCTTCCTTCATTTTCAGTTCCTCTTTCGGCTTCATATGGAGTTCCCTCTTCAGGGTGAGTGTTTTATGGAGTTCCAATTATTCATTTATTTATTTCTTACCCGTCGTAAAATAAAAAAATACACAGAGACAGAGTACATAGAAAAAAGGACAAAAAAGTAATAAGAGAAAGAAAAAAAAGAGTGCATGTCTGTTAGACTACCGCAATAATAAGGTAATTGACAAGTTTAGCGTTTGTATTGCTTCCAAGCCAAAATTTACAACATACGAAAATCATCAACTAAATCCCTAATAAAAAAAAAAAAAAACTTCTTACAAATTCAAATTAAAACTATATTGAACATTATCCACATGAACAAGTAAATTGGCTGGAGTAATCAAACACTAAATTAATTGGAATAATCAATTTACACAACCTACATTTTCCAAAAGAGAACAGAAAAACTTAAAACTAGTCTTGCTTTGTTTTACTGTTATTAACCAATGGTCAATTTTATAAAAAAGAGTTTATAAGAATTTCAAAATACTGCTAAATAATTTCCAGATGTAATTTGTTTCTGTTTTATTTTTTGTAGAAGGAGTCACATCTTTTGAAAATCTTTGCTTGAAAAGTTCAAATGAATGTTTAAAATAATTTTTATTTAGTAATTAGCAATAAATAGCAGTTCCATTAAAAATATTGAACCATCTTTATTAAAGGTCGGAATTTTTTATTGTTCAGTATCTTTTTATTTTCTTGAGTTTTGAATATGTATATCATTGAACTTAGACATCATTCCACAAGAATAAAAAGAAAATGCAATCCTTTGGGGACAGGCAAAACTCAGCTTTTTTTTTTAATGATAGGGAGAATGAACAACTTCAGAATCGATGTTAAAAAGTACGGATTAATGGCAATTATGAAAAATTACAATATAAACTAGAGGTTTTATCTGGGTGGGAGAGGGGGATGTATTTGGCGTTAAAAGATGCCCCCCCCCTCAATGCACTTATATGGTGCTGATTGCTTTAGGTATTTCATTTTTGTTCTTTATCAAAGATTTAAAAACTTATCATCACAAAAAGTCGTTTACTACCAACCCTCAAAATTTATTATAACCGCAAACTTTATTGGCTTCCAACAGTTCGCAAACTGAGAAAACTGAGAAAAACTGATATTGCTTTTTTCTTTAGCAATTAATGATAGTGAAAAAAAACGGTATAAAATAATTTCGTATGTAGGATACATTCCATCTCAGGAAACGTGGTGATGTATCCGCAAGAATAAGATTGATTTTTCTGTTTCTACGCAGCAAAGGCCTGTATAGGGTCCCCCCATAGACCATTCAAAGGAGTAAAACAATCATGCTTAACTGTAAAAAATCTCCAAATCTCAAATTCGTACGGAATAGGATATCTCCTTTCCCTATCGAGAGTGTTGCAAATAACGCTTCAATTACCTTGCACTTCGAATTCGAGGTCAAACTGAGCCAAGCTAAAAATTTTCAACCCAAAATTATGGTAAATTTAAACTATGTGGAAAATTGAGAATCAGTTTAATATCCAACTCCACAACTATCATTCTGGAACAGATTTAAGTGTGATAACCGACAGTAGTGATTTTATTTTTGAAAGGAGGTTATGTTTTATTTAGAGGTTAAGAGGTTATCGAGGTTTTACTTCAAAATTGGCTCTTGTTCAGCCTTACAAGATCTTTAGTAGATCTTTTAATGATTTTGTACAGTCTTAGCATGATTATCCTCAAGTTTCCCGGGAAACAACAACCGTTTCATCTTATTTCTTAATTAATTTTTATTGATTTAATATGGATATCTGAAGAAAAAATATAATCAAGAGAAACAATATATCGTTAGTTCTATCTTTAAGAATTTTGCCTTGAATTCTAAGATTAGGATTGTCACCCTTCTCATTTTATTTTACAGTTATGGTGCCCCAAAGAAACTTAAATATTCACATGGCGTCCCAAAGAAAGGATACGGAGCCCCAAAGAAAGGATACGGAGCCCCAGAGAAAGGATACGGTGCACCTCAGTCAAAGTACGGTGCTCCAATTTTAACGACATATGGTGCACCATCATTACCCCCTGTTGTTGGATACGGTAGATAAGCAGTCATTGCCGATAAGAAATTTAGCACTAGCTACCTCGCCAAAATACGGTTGTTATAAATATATTTTTTTACTTATAATTAAATCGATATTTTTAATAATTCTTAATCTTGATCGATGTTGTTTACTTTACACAGAAAATAAAGAGCAGGGGCAGTAATACACACGCTGAACGAATAGCCCAGTGGGATCCATTGCCGCAAACTAGAGTGGGAGGATTTTATTTATTTTTTTCGAAACCTAGAGAGGGTTTGTTTTTGTTTTCAAGGCAAATACCAAAAGGGTATGCCAGAAAAAGTATTTTTTTTCAAAATCTAAGAGGGCATAAGAGTTTTGGAGGAATATGCCCCTCAGTCACCTTTCCCCAAACTGACACCACTGAAAGAGCCTATAAGACGGCAGTCAAGAGAAAAAAACTGTGGTTTACTTTGAGGACTTTAGAGGATTTGAGGAAAAATAGTTTACCATTCTTCCCCCAACCAGAGACTCGACGTCTTCTTAAAGCCATCCCCACCCCCGACCCCAACCACAATTCCTGGAAGTTTCAGTCCAATCACAGAGCCAAAAATGATTGATCGTTGTTGCATATTCGTACCTCTTCTAATTCCCACCCTCACCCAAAACAAATTTTCCTAAATTTTATTGTTGATCCACTATCCGTGACACAAAACAGGATCGACTTAACGATATACGTATACTTTTCCTAGAAATTGAATGAAACCTATAGCAGTACAATGAGAAATTGCTTCTTAGCTACAGGTACACGTCGCCTATCAACATACAATTGTTTCCAGAGCTGAGAAGTCTAGTGATTCTGAGCTGGGAGTTACCGACATATATAATCATGAAGGTAGATTTGTTCAAAGAAATACCTTTGTTGACCCCCCCCCTTTATGAAAGTACCAATTTTGGTTTGTAACATTCCGTTTCAAATTGTAATTACAGTGCTAGGTGTAGAATGTATTTTGAGTGAGCAAATCAGATGTTGAACACCAACGAATAACAGCATGAGCAATACCCTGGTCAGACAAATTTCATCTTATTCCTTTAGGTGAAAATAGAAGAAGAATTTTTTGCTGAAAACCTGTTTAAGCTACAGCGTTCATAAATAGGACCGTTTCTAAAGATAGCACAATTGGGATGCCAACTTGTTTTGAAAATGACTTAATGTCTAATAAATAATAATAATAATAATAATAATAATAATAATAATAATAATAATAATAA
>JAQQPU010003026.1:0-15178 GCA_029168905.1 Artemia sp. Kazakhstan ARC1039 | reverse complement strand
AATAATAATAATAATAATAATAATAATAATAATAATAATAATAATAACAAAAATAATAATAATAATTTCTTTATACCCGCTCTTGAACAAAAAATGACAAGCGCATTAGAAAGAGAGAAAAGGGAAAAAACAAAGAAACTACAACAATCAAAATCATACAGACTATAATAGCACACTAACTAATCAGCAGAGTCATAAAGGGTGTGCACCGGCAATAACTCGGATAATTTTTCGAATGATCTTTTTCTAGCCTGATTTTCCAGATCTGGCGGTACTTCAGTCGGGTTTTGCAAATTATACGAGCTCAGGAGACAAGTGTTACGTTCGTATAACGGAAGACACAACAAAAATTTCAGATACTTGCAATAAACTGATCAAAGTTTCATTTTTTCTGTTGCCGTTAACCAATCCCTTAGTTTTAAGCAGGGCTGACGACAGGAAGGGAAAAAGTACTTGGGGTTTGAATGTAAACGAAACTTAGTCAAGGATTTTATTAATATAGATATACATATATTTTTTAAAATTTAATCTTTAATTGATTTCCTTTAACTTAAACTCTTATGTGGAAGCACATTTATTTTTATATTTTATTTATTTTATCTTTTTGTATTGGAAAGTTTAAAGGAGGTGGGAGGTAAAACCTGTCTTTGATGCCCTAAAGAATCCAAGGGAGAGCATGGAATTGAAAGGGGACAGTAAAACTCTCCTAGACTTCGACTATAATAATGATTTGAGCGCCCTCGATAAAAATAATAGCAAATTGAATGTTTTTTGAAGGTTTTGAGAGTTCAGTTCAGGGTTGCAAGAATAAGATTGAAAATCAATTTTAAGAAGACTAAGTCACTTAGACTGGGAACAAATGAAGGTAAAGGAGTGATGTTGGGTAATGTAGGAAGAACTACAAGAAATGTAGAATGTGTTGCTTCTTTGATGAAAATATGTAAAAAAAATGGTAAATTCAGCCTGGTAAGAACGGTGAATGTGTGGTAGTAGTCAAGGTACTTTATAATTTCATGATAGTCAGTGATCCAGGGACGGTTATCTTTCAAGGGGTGGCTCACATTCACCCCAGTTAATTTGAGGGTGGATCGTAGGGTAATCGGGAGCGCTGAAAATGAATATTAGGGTGCACAAGTTCGCACGCGTGTAGAACATGGTCATTTTAGCCTATAAAGTCGAATATGGCCTATAACAACGTCATACCGCTCTTGATTTTTTTTTACACG
Source organism: Artemia sp. Kazakhstan ARC1039 (assembly GCA_029168905.1). Lineage (NCBI taxonomy): Eukaryota > Metazoa > Arthropoda > Branchiopoda > Anostraca > Artemiidae > Artemia > Artemia sp. Kazakhstan ARC1039. The sequence goes on along the minus strand of JAQQPU010003026.1, from coordinate 13,952 downwards.
GTAAAATATACTTAGAACTTTATAAATTTGACATTTTCTAAATTTTAAGAACAATTAATTTCACTTGCTATTTTTAGTTTTTCCCCAAAACCTTTTTTTTTTAGTTAACCCCTATTTAATTTTGAAAAAAGGTTTTTTAATATACTTTTTCTTAGTTTTTTCGGTTTTTCTGAAATTTTTTGGCTGCATAGGCATATTTTTTATGCTTTATTTGAATTCTGCTTGTCATTACGAGTCAAACTAGTAATGAAAAGGATTACGATTCAAAAACTTTTCCAAAAAATCTTAATTCTCGAGCAACTATTTATTTTTTTCTAAATAACGTCATATCTTTCAGATATTAGTCTACAATGAAGTTTTTTTTATTTTTTTTAAGCTGTTAAAAAAAATCTAAAACGAATCAAACTGCACATCATGTGAACCGTCAGAATGTCCTTTACACGTTGTTAATAAAAACAAAGTCGAGACTTGATTCTGCAAGAATATATAAGCGTTTGAACAAGAAAATACCCCCCCCAAAAAAAAGAAAATTTTCTGAATATTGGCGTTTTACTCGAAATATTTTCAACACAACTTATAATTTATCACCCCAAACAATAGATCGCTCTTTTCTGAATTAAATCATTTATTTACATTCTATACAACTAATATTTTTCACCAGAAAAAAAACAACAGATGCCTCGTTCTGCGATCGCAGGCGCGAATTTGTGATATTTTTTTTATGCTTTATTTGAATTCTGCTCGTCATTACGAGTCAAACCATGTGCCTCTTTTCCAAAAAATCTTAATTCTTTAGCAACTATTTATTTTTTCTGTAGTAGTAGATACCATCTGGCTTACGTAGGCTCATATACAGCCTCAGTGTGGCAAAGCCGTGTGAACGTGTGGTGCAGAGGTGACTAAGGCTGATTTAAGATACTATTTTCTTTAATTCCCAGACTAGCAGGGGCTAATGATCCAATCACTTAGATTGGGTCGACGGCCAGTAATATAATAGACGGTAACTGTCATGATCAGCTGAAAGTAAGGCTTAAACGACTGCATTAGCAGTTTAATATCAAAACAAATATAAAATCAAATATTTAAAATTGAACATGAAACGGTGGATCAAATTTCTTTTTCTTCTTCATACTCGTCTTCGGACTCGTTCTAATTCACAAAGGAAAGTAGGCATTTTTGGGCGTCAGCTCCACACTTGCATGCGCTGTCACAGAAACCTATTTTGGAGCATTGACAGCACGACCCACACCTCGTCTTGTCACGGTTGCAAAAAGAAAGCGATGCTAGCCCATGCGGCCTCGCAGAAACTAGGTCTGGCTTCAGTTCAAGATCTTCAATTCTCCAGCCCATATCGGTAGCCTGAGGTAAATTAATACCGTGCTTGTGGCTTTGGATCCAAATCAGTGACTGGAACATGCACCTTTTCAAATGAAGCAGAAACGAAATATCAGTTGGTGGTAAACGCCGCAAATCATTCAATTTTGGGTACAAATGTGGTCGAAGGTCAATAGGACTATTGAAGTTAGTCGCACTTCTTCCATACACTGTAACCACAAGCTACTTACAGACATTGACTAAACCATCACTTAGCACAGATGATGGCTTCTCTGCGAGGACTCAAACTTCATCACCTAAAAACCCCAACAAAGTTTCAGAAGACATCGCAGCTAAAAAAAAAGCGGATCTTTCCAATTCCATACAGAAAGCTTGTGGTGTCACATCCACTCAAATTGTGGACAAGCGGTAAGGTGTTGCCAAATGTTATTCCTAGTTTTTGTGCTGCCGTATGAATAGGTATGCAGTAGGACGGAAACTTAACCCGGAGTTGCTTGAGGCGGAGACTACCAAGATACTGGAGGTAATATGCAGCTAGTAAGATGATATCAGTATCGTTGGCTTGTATTATCACAAGTATGCGCTTTCGTCTTGCGGCAACTGCTGTGTGGTATAATACCCGAGTGTCTGCTTTCTCATGGCCAGACGAGAGATCGTCATCAATGGAGCTTCCGTGGGGCGTAACGGTATCAGCTCTATGTTGACTCTCGAAACCTCCAGCGAGATGAACCATCCAATGGGTCTAAGCTTTATACTCCCAGACCTCGAAAAGAACTTTCAAGAGTCGACCTTCGGCTGAGTAACTACTGAGAATCACGTCCCAGAGTGTTACAACTCTGCTGGAGGAAGTGAACGGTCTGGAACTATTTCCTCTGGGATTTCCTCTTCTTTTGCGACAACCAGATGCTTTTTTTTAGGTTGAACGAGTAGTAATCACCGGTTCTATCGTCACTAAGACGGTCATACCTGTCACCAACCAAATGGATGGACTGACAAGCTTCGGGTATGTGCCTAAGAATCCCATCGTAAACTCTTATTCCAAAATCTGCTAGCGTCTCATTTTGTTCTTGTCAATAACACCTTATGACACTCATGACATCCACTATATAATCTGATCGAGGAGAGTCATCAAAAAGCGTATGTGGAATCATTTTTGGCTATGACTGCATGCCAGACTGTTGCAGAATGTAGTTCATGTCTGTTGACTTTGTACCAGTACATAACTGAGGCTCTCTGCGACTTGATGATAATACTACAAGTGAGGTCGGATATGGCTGTAGCTCGTACTTCAGCAGCTCACAGAGGGATGAAGTTTTTGTTGCATTTGCAATACGCAGAGCTCAGTTAAGCAGCTCAGTTTCCCCAAAATCTTTTTTTTGTAGTTGTTTCTTTTTTACTTTTTGGCAACAGAGGCGAAAGTTTGCACTATGCTAACTTTTAATTTCGTGGATGTCCCTTTGAGATAAGAGCTCTTGGCTTCAAACCAAATCTCTCGGAAGTTTAGCAGACTATTTGCTACGGCTTCTGGAGCTGTATCCCCGGTCATAAAGTTGTGCAGCTCTGTTCTCGTCGTCTTGAATGGGTTTTCAAACAACTCTACCAAGTCCATAACCCGATTTCTGCCTTTTATTGCCAGATTCATAAGCGCAGTGGTGTCTTCATGATGCTTCATTGCCTTGTCAACATGTTCAGGTTTGCTTTCAGCTTTCTTGTGACTGCTGTGAGAAATAGGAGAGTAGCCAGATATCGATCCCTGGCATTTTCATTTGTTGTCGCACCAACGATACCAGAAACTCCTCGATGACCTTTGATGTCCAGATTCACGGTCAAATCTAAAGCCAGATCGCATGCAATGCTGCAAAAGGGCTTGCTTATTTTCCTAACAACAAAATTGCCATTTACAAACTCTCTGTGAACTTCTGGCGCTGTTTCAGGCAAGTGCAGCATTTCTTCTAGGTAGTTAAGCGCAGCTTCGGCGTATTTATGGTTTGCAGATGCGAAGAAAATCAGAATAATCTTTTTTGTTGCGTTTAAGTGCAATCCCCAGTCCGTAGCTCTTTCAGCATAAAGATGGTCGTTTCTAGTACGGATAAGATCTAAATAGTTGATCCAGAGGCTATGATTCCTTATGGTAGATCAGGAATCATTGTACTCCGAGAAAAGCGGAGCAATGCTGTCCAACGCATCTCCTATCTGTTTACATGCTTCAGAACTAGTTTCACATTTGAAACGTTCAATTGCATCACTCATCCTTCGAATTTTCTCGACTGTAGAACCCACTAAAACGAAGCATGATGTTTCACGCCAATTCTCAAATGCCTACCACCAGAGCGCATTCATTCCTTCGTAGACCTGTAAGTGAGCTTGGAGTGCCTGGTACATGTCCTTTCCTGAAAGGACCTTATTGGCAGTACCTTCCCTGAGAATCTCTGCCGCAGCAATGACTTCTTTTAGTCCTGCTCCATCCATGAGAGATCTAACCGCTTTCAAATTGTTCATGAGCTTGTGAAAATCACCCAATAAGAGAACAGAGAATTTTACGTGCTGGGATTTTCGAAGGCCATAGCTTATTTCATAAACAGCTAGATCCTGACTGATGACTGTGTACTTGTTTCCAAGCTTCGCTGCTTTTTTTGACAGATACTACTGGCAGTGGCTACGACTTCGCAGAATGTTGGTGAATTGGGAGGCAAGGGTAAGTAACCTACGGGGGTTTCGCTACACCCGAAAGAAACGATTCTTGCGTTGATAAAACACCTAAATCCGAAATCATATAAATATCCTAAATCCTTTTCTTTTATATCATATTTGTTAGTACTTTATGCAATAGTCAGTGATCCAAGGCTTGCTATCATTCAATAAAGGGAGGGAATGGCTCATATCAGCCACAGTTGGCTTGAGTACGGATTTTTGGGTAATCTAAGGTCCTTAAAACGAATATCATGGTGCACATGCTCGCACTAATGTAGAACTTTATGATTTTAGCCTATAAGGGAGAAATTAGCCTTTTATGGATAAATACTTTATGCCCAATATATAAAACCCAATATATAAGATGCTCGGCTTTTTTTATTGCTGTGGAAACCAAATTTGCGCATGCGATTGCAGAACGAGGCATCTGTTGTTGTTTATTTTTTCCTGGTTAAAAATATTAGTTGAATAGAATATAAATACATGATTTGGTTCAGAAAAAAGTAATCTATCGTTTGGTGAGATAAAAATTATAGGTTGTTTTGAAAATATTTCGAGTAAAACGCCACTATTCAGAAAATTTTTGTTTTTTTTTTGGGGGGGGGGGGGTGGGGATTTTCTTGTTCAAACGCTTATATATTCTTGCAGATTCAAGCCTCGACTTTGTTTTTATTAACAACGTGTATAGGACATTTTGAAGGTTTAAAAGATGTGCAGTTTGATTCGTTTTCATTTCTTTTTTAACAGCTAAAAAAAACGTGGTCATTGTAGGCTAATTTCTGAAAGCTATGACGTTATTTAGAAAAAAATAAATAGATGCTCAAGAATTAAGATTTTTTGGAGAAGAGGCACATTGTATGACTCGTAATAACGATCAGAATCCAAATACAGCATAACAAATATGCTTATGTAGGCAAAAATTTCAGAAAAACCAAAAAAACAAGAAAATGTATTACCGTTTAAGAAATCAAGAGCGGTATGACATCGTCATAGGCCAAATTTGACTTTATAGGCTAAAATGATCATGTTCTACACGTGTGCAAATTTGTGCACCCCGATATTCATTGTAAGCACCCCTGATTACCCTAGAATTCACCCTGTGGCTGATGTGAGCCACCCCCTCCTTTATTTTGAACGATAGCGAGCCTTGGATCACTGACTATGAAGACTCAGGGGAAAAAATCTTAGAAAATCATTGGCTATTCATTGGCTATATCAGTAAAAAATCCTCAAAAATTTTTCCTGCAATCTAAATTTCGTATTCTATTGAGGCAAATTTGATTTTTAGAAAAAGGGGGAAACATGTCCCAAAGGCTGTAACAGGTTTTGATAAAAGTTACAGCAGCAAATACAGAACATCAAAGAATCGTAGTGTTGAGGTTTTTCTAAAAGAAATGTAAAATTTGTTACTTTTTAGCTGAAAATTTGTAAGAATAGAAAATTCAACCTGGTAAGATTAATGAGTTTGAGGTAGTAGTCAAAGAACTTCACAATTTCTCGATGATTCAGAGAAACAGTCTTAGAAAATCATTGGCTATTCACTGTATCAGAGAAAAATCTTCGACAATTTTGCATGTAATCTAAGTTTTGTATTTTATTGAAGCAAATTAAATTTTTGAAAAAAGGAGGAAACACCCCCTAAAAGGCTGCAAGGGTCTTGATAAAGGTTACAGTATCAAATACCGCAAATCAAAATAGGGATTAGCCCATCACAATTTTTGACTTCCAGTCAAATGAGCTCCATCCGATCCAAAGTTTATGCGAACACCCGTTCCATGAGAACCTTAAATGTCCAAGGGTATAACTTAAAACCCTCGCCCCAGGCCTCTGGGGGGTTGTGCCCACCATATAGATATTATTATGTGATTTTTGGAATATAAATAACAAAATGGCTATCCCACAATTTCAAATGAATGAGTATTGGGAAAAGAGAATGTCAGGGAGGGGGGCTAGTTATAATCCATCAGTTTAGACTCTTAAAAGAGAACTAGAACTACATATTCCCAATAAAATTAGCCTTTTCTAAAGTTCACAAGACCAATCCTTCCATAAATCCTTATATAATACTGGGGCATAAGTTATAACTCTTGCCCCCAGACTCTGGTGGGATTCTGTCTACCCCAAATACCTTGCTATACGATCTTTTGACAATTTTTGAACAAACGGCTATCTCAAAATTTTACGACATGAAAATACGACATGAGTTGGGGGGTGGCTACCCTCCATTTACTTAATATTTTTAAAAGGGCACTGGAACCTCTGATTTCCAATCCAATAAGCTCCATAAAAGGTTTATACGACCAACCTTTCAATAAATACCGTATAAACCCTCGGGGTAGGACTTACAGCCCTTGTGCAGAGGTTTTTTAGGTGGCGGGTTGTCATCATCAAAGACATAATTTCTAGACCTTTCAACTACACTGAATTAAATGGCTATCTCAAATTTCTGATTTGATGTGTTTGAAGTAATTATGACTGTGCTGTCAAGGAGGGGGCTTTTGGCCTCCGATCACATTTGACCATTAAAAAGGGCACTATCCCTTTCAATTTTCAATCGAATGAGTCCTTTTCAAAATTTCTACGACAACAAATGGCCATTACAAAATTTTTATCGGGTGTATTAGGGGAAAGTACGACCTGGGGGGATGTCTGCCCTCAAATCACGTTGAATCTTAAAAGAGGCACAAGATCTTCTGTTTTCCAAGCCAATGAGCACCCTCCGAAGTTTATACGACCACCCTTTCCATAAAAAGTTTTATGCCATCAGTGCATAACTTACAAACCTTGCCCTAAGGGCTATTGAGGGGGAGCAGGTTTTTATCCTTAAAGACATAATTTGAAGACCTATCGACTACGCAGAACGAAATGGCTATCTCAAAATATTGATTGGATATGTTTTAGGAAATGATGGGCTCTGGGGAAGGGCTTGTTGCTCTTCAATGAGTGTTGAGTAAAAAAAAAGAGCACTAGCCCTCGCAATTTCTAATCGAACGATCCTTTTTCTAAGTTTCTACGACAATAAATGGCCTTCTCAAAGTTTATATTAGATGTATTTCGGGAGAATACGACAATTGGGGATATCTGCCCTCCAATAACTTTGACTCTTAAAAACGGCACTAGAACTTTTGATTACCGATTCAATAGGCGATCTTCGAAGCTTATACGACCATTCTTTCTATAAAAAAAAAACTTTAGGCTTATCTGCCCCAGGGTACAATTTACAATCCTGAGGGCTATGGGAGGGGGGGTAGAGTGTCATCCTCAATAACATAATTTCTGGACCTTTCAACAACGCTGAAAAAATGGCTACCTCAAAATTCGACTAGATGTGTTTGGGAAAATGATGGGCATTGGAGGGAGTTGGTTGCCTTCCAATCACTTTCAACTATTGAAAGGGCACTAGCCCCTTCAATTCCCAATCGAATGAGCCCTTTTCGAAGTTTTTACGACAACTCCTTCTATACGAAGTCCCCTGGTCTAAAAAATAATAATAATAATAATAAATAAATAATGCGCTGCCTATGATAATTAATCTATTAGGTATATTCTCCTAGCTCAATACTCACTATAAAAAGCAACTCTACTCAGACCTCTCTCTCCCAATTGCAATCCTTTCCCCTATTGAATATACTACTTGACTCAATAGGTCTAAAGAATCTTCAACTTCCCCATCTTCCGCTAATTCAGCCTTCTCTCCAAACATTCTTACTCTTTTTCAGCTACTATTTTCTCCTGAAATGATTTTTCTACCTTAGGAGACACACAAAACAGGTTCTTCATTTCTATAGCCTCTTCTTCCTCCTTATTTTTTTGCACTACTCTTATCCATTATCCTACTTCCTTTTTCTTTTTGCCTGTACCTTTTTTCTTCTAATTTTATTTCTTTCCTGCCCCTAATTGGTATATGATCAGACCCCACCATTGCCAGAGCCTCAAAATCCACGTATGAAGGACAAAGAGACAAATCCACTATAATAAAATCAACCAAACTTGGAGACCTCCCACTATAACAAGGAAATTATCCTTTTACCTTATCCATTCATATTCTCCCATTTATAACTACCAAATTATCCTTAATACAAAATTTAAAAACCATACTTCCTCAATAATTTTTTCTGCAAAGGTGATCCTTATTCACCCTCTGCAGAAGAAAAATCAAACTATGGCAGCCCGCAATTAAAATTTAAGCAAAATATTCAAACGGATCCAGCAAAAGCTTCAAGGTTCAAACTTTCCTTTAGATTAGAAAATATTCATAAATACTTATTTATATTGTTTCTGAAGATGCAATAATAAACTTTACCCCCATACTCCCCCTAAAATTCAAATATTTACCCAAAATTGTATAGAAACACTGAAATTTCAATATACCAAATTTGCTTTTGTTTTGTGTAATTGCCATTAGATTAATCGATAAGCTGATGTCTACTTCCAAGTTGTTTTTGGCATATTTTTCAAATGAATCATTTTTCCAAGGAAATTTTTTTTCATGGATATATTTTTGCATCGGTAATCATTTTTCATGAGGATATTCTTAATACATATCGATAAACAGAGGTCTACTTCCAAGTTGTTTTGGGCATATTTTCCAAATGAGCCGTTTTTCCAAGGTATTTGTTTTTCATGGACCTATTTTTCCATGGGTAATTATTTTTCATGAGGATATTTTTAGTATATCGATAAACAGAGGTCTGCTTTAAGCTGTTTTAGGTATATTCTTCAAATGAATTATTTACCCTAGAAATATTGTTTTTTCATGGATATATATTTCCATGGGTAATTATTTTTCATGAGCATATTTTTAATGTATCGATAAGCAGAGGTCTACTTTCAAGTTCTTTTGGGTATATTTTTCAAATTAATCATTTTTTCCAATGTGTATTTTTTCCATGGATATATTTATTCATGGATGAGTATTTTTCATGAGGATATTTTTAATATATTGGTAAACAAAGGTCTACTTCCAAGTTGTCTTGGGTATATTTTTCAAATGAATCATTTTTTCCAAGGTATATTTTTTTTCATGGATATATTTTTCAATGGCTAATTATTTTTCATGAGGATATTTTTAATATATTAATAAATAGATGTTTACTTCCAAGTTGTTTTGAGTATATTTTCAAATTAATCATTTTTCCAAGGTATATTTTCTTCATGGATATGATTTCCATGGGTAATTATTTTTCATGACGATATTTTTAATATATCGCTAAACAGAGGTCTACTTCCAAATTGTTTTGGGTATTTTTTCAAATGAATCATTTATCTCAAGGTATTTTTTTTTCATGGATATATTTTTCAATGGCTAATTATTTTTCATGAGGATTTTCTTAATATATCGATAAACAGAGGTCTTCTTCGAAGTTGTTTTGGGTATATTTTTCAAATGAATCATTTTTCCAAGATATATTGTTTTTTTTCATGGATATATTTTTCCATGGGTAATTACTTTTTATGAGGATACTAGTAATATATCGATAAACAGAGGTCTACTTTCAAGTTGTTTTGGGTATATTTTTCAAATGAATCATTTTTCCAAGGTATATCTTTTTTTCATGAATATATTTTTCAACGGGTATTTATTTTTCATGTGGACATTTTTATTATATCAATACACAGAGGTCTACTTCAAAGATGTTTTAGGTATATCTTTCAAATGAATCATTCTTCCAAGGTATATTTTTTTTTTCATGGCTATATTTTTTTTCAAACGTATCATTTTTTCCAAGGTATATTTTTTTCATGGATGTATTTTCCCATGGGTTATTATTTTTGATGAGGATATATGAGAGTGGTAAGCCACGAAGCCATTAGTATTGGTGTGGTAAGGTACGGGTGTCACCACTTAATGGTGCACAAATGATGCTACACCACTTACTGGAGGGAAAAGCCACCGGCGGCGCCAAATGTTATAATGGGATCCCCGCGCTTACCACAACGGTTTTGTAAATATAGGGTTTGTTATTACCAAATTTACAGTATACCCTGCCCCCAGGGTATGATAACGTGATCGAGCGATCAAATGGCCACATTACGGCTAAGGGGACCAACTCTGGGTTACCACTAATATTTCTAACTATCTCCTTGGAGGTAACGAAACCCCCTGTCAATATAATAATGACGTTATCTCGTAACTCTGTTCCTACCCTGTCTGGGCTCCTTCAAAATTAGTAAACAGTTGTAGAAAATATCTTACTTGTAATCTTCCAAAGGTCAGATGTAACAAAAAAAGAATAGGCTTCCCGAAAAGGGGTCTAAATGTAGACTAACTGAAAAATTCGTTCTGTACAGCAACTTTTCATAGGGTTGGACCTTCACTTGGCCTAGCCAATCCTCTCAAACCCCATTCAAAATCCATTCTACTTTTTCATAACTTTACCTTTCAATGGCTAAGACCAGGAAGTCCAAAATAGAATTTAGTTAAAAGCTTAATTATTGTGAAAGAATCTAACTTAGTAACCGGAATTCAACTTAGGATTAAAAATTATCTTATAGGCAAATATAAGTACAGAAAAAAAATGGGTCATTTATCTGAAAAGAAAAGAAACAGGAGTGGAACCCCAACAGGATATTTTTAATATATCGATAAACATACTTCAAGTGAATATACTTCAAATGAATTATTTTCCCAAGATATATTGTCTTTTCATGGATATATTTTTCCATGGATAATTATTTTCATGAGTATATTTTTAAAATATCGATAAGCAGAGATTTACTTCCAAGTTGTTTCGGGTATATTTTTCAAATTAATCATTTTTTTCAATGTGAATTTTATTCATGGATATATTTTCTCATGGGTGATTATTTTTCATGAGGATGTTTTTAATGTATCAATAAGCAATGAAAAATAAGTATACCTTGGAAAAATTATCCATTTGAAAAATATATCCAAAACAACTTGGAAGTAGATATCTGTTTATCAATATATTAAAAATATCTTCACGAAAAAAAATTACCCATGGAAAAATACATTTATGAAAAAAACAATATATCTTGGAAAAATTATTAATTAGAAAAATATACCAAAAACAACTTGGAAAAAAACCTCTTTTTTCAATATATTAAAATATCCTCATGAAAAAGAATTACCCATGGAAAAATATATCGATGAAAAAAATATACATTGGAAAAATGGTTCATTTGAAAAATTTATCCAAAACAACTTTGAAGCCGTCCTCTGTTATCTATATATTAAAAACATCCTCATGAAAAATAAGCACCCATGGAAAAATATATCCATGAAAAAAATATATCTTGGAAAAATGATTTGCTATTTAGAATATGATTTTATTATGGATAAAAAGAATCCAAGTAACGTAAAATATTTGCTTTCAAATAATAAAAGATATTTAGATGACTTTCTGGTGATAAATTGTGCAGATTTTTTAGATATTTCAAATAAGATATATCCACCAGATTTAAAGTTGGAATCCAGTAATGGGAATGGTAATTAGGACCATTTTCTAGATTTAGATATTAATGTTGCACCTAATAATACATTATTTTTTAAAATATATAATAAAACAGATGATTTTAATTTTGAAATATTTAATTTCCCATTTCCTAAAAGTAACATACATTTGAATATAACATATTCATCGTATTTTTCCCAACTATTTAGATGTGCGAGAATTTGTACTAATTACATCGATTTTAAAAGTAGATGTCAACTACTTAGCAATAAGCTAATCGTAAGACGTTTTTTCCACCAATAAACTTGCTTGGCAATTTAAAAAGCATTGTTTTCAATATAATCAACTTTTAAATAAGTATAATAAAAATTATCAAGATATTTTGAATGATATTTTGAGGTAACCTGTTGGATGAATATTTTTTCTCATCCCTTTATAAATTTGGAGTTTAGGGTTTGTTTCGACACATGCAGGTAAAGAATAATGTAGGATGTTTGGAAAATAATTCGTAGAAAGTTGAGCGAAAGTGAAAAGTTTTTGGTTGACAGTTAGTGTTATGCAAATAAGAGGAGTTATATTGGCTGAAGGATATTATTGCAGAGTTGGGATGAGTTTACTTTGATTTACTGCTAGGTGAATGTAGGTTAAGGAAGCTTGGAAATTTTGTTGAGGATATTTTTATAGTTTTAGGTATTTTTTTATTCTCAGTTATTCCACAGGTGTCACTACATAGGGTTATGCCATATTTTATGGCATTGCGCGCTCATTTAGCCTGGGTAATGAAATTTAATCGCCGAAACCTATATAGGCAATGAGTTTTTATCTAAGGAGCCCTGATATGTGGTGATTACTTGGGGAATATTAAAATTTTGTAGACTTAAGGTGTTATGGCTTGGTTTTGGGACAATGACTTATACTTATTAGTGCTGATTTTGCTCTATTTTGGACTTGATTTTCGGATTATCGGGTTGGATATACTGTTTTGTCCTAGATTATTGGATGGATGAGTAAGGTCTAGACCTTGTTCAAGTGCTCATTTATCTCAGTTACTAAATTAGGAAGACGGACTTTACCTGTAACACATTATTTGAAAAATATACCTAATACAACTTGGAAGTAGAGCTCTGTCTGTCGACATATTAAAAATATCCTCATGAAAAATAATTACCCATGGAAAAATATATACATGAAAAAATGTACCTTCGAAAAATGGTTCATTTGAAGAATATACGCAAAACAGCTTGGAAGCAGACCTCTTTTTATCAATATATTAAAAATATCCACAGGAAAAATAATTAACCATGGAAAATATATCCATGGAAAAAATATACCCTGTAAAAATGATTCATTTGAAAAATATGCTCAAAACAACTTGGAAGTAAACCTCTGTTTATCGATATATTAAAAATATCCTCATGAAAAATACTTACCCATGAAAAAGCATATCCATTAAAAAAATAAACCTTTAAAAAAATGATTCATTTGAAAAAAATATACTCATAGAAAAAAATATACCTTGGAAGAATGATTAATTTGACATTAAAACCAAAACAACTTGGAAGAAATCCTCTTTTTTCGATATAATAAAAATATTGTCATGAAAAAGAATTACCCATGGGAAAATATATCGATGAAAAAAATATCCATTGGAAAAAGGGTCTATTTGAAAAATAAATCCAAGACAACTTTAAAGCAGTCCTGTTATTTATACATTAAAATATCCTAATGAAAAAATAAGCACCCATGGAAAAATATATCCATGAAAATAATATATCTGGGATAAATAATTATTTGAAAAATATACCAAATACAACTTGGAAGTAGAGCTCTGTCCATCGATATATTGAAAATATCCTCATGAAAAATAATTAACCATGGAAAATTATATCCATTAAAAAAATATACCCTGGAAAAATGACTCATTTGAAAAATATACCCAAAACAACTTGGAAGTAAACCTCTGTTTATCGATATATTAAAATATCCTCATGAAAAATACTTACCCATGGAAAAATATATCCATGAAAAAAGAATATACCTTGGAAGAAAAGATTCATTTGAAAAAAATATACCCATAGAAAAAAAAATATACCTTGGAAGAATGATTTATTTGAAAAATATACCCAAAACAGCTAGGAAGTAGATCTCTGTTTATCGATATATTAAAAATATCCTCATGAAAAATAATTACCCAAGGAAACATATACCTTGGAAAAATGATTCATTTGAAAAATATGCCCAAAAGAACATGGAAGTAGACTTCTTTTATCGATACATTAAAAATACCTTCATGACAAAATAATTTACCCATGGAAAAATAAGTCCATGAAAAGAAATACCTTGGAAAAATGATTCATCTGAAAAATATACTCTAAAAAGCTTAGCAGTAGACCTCTGTTTATCGATACATTAAAAATATCCTCATTAAAAATAAATTCCCATGGAAACATATACTCATAAAAAATCCGAAAATATTCAAAGTAAAAAAAGAAAAGTGGTACTACAAACATT